>APFE030754912.1:6271-38803 GCA_000404065.3 Pinus taeda
TATTTATACACAACTGTTGGTCGGCTTGATAATTATTCCATAATCAAAATAAATTCATATCTCCATAAATACTTATCGGAATCAGATGATCTTTAGATCAATCCTACACCTCTCGACGAGAGGAATCTAATAAAAATATTATCAGCCATGAATAAGATGACCCACATGGAGTTTGGCCCTAGTTGCCAATTTTAACAAGCTTCAATCTCCCTTGCAAGCTCCAACAATCTCCCTTCAATACCCTCCAACAATCTCCCTTGAATACCCCATAAGCTCTTCACGCTCAAACCCTCTCAATATCTCTCTCACACATGAAATGATGTTATGAGGGAGGGGAGGAGGCCTTTTATTCTTTTGGGCCCCTCCCATTTCCCTCCAAAAAAAAAACCCTCTCCTTGGCTGCATGCGGGCATCTTGGCCATGGGAGAGAACTTTCTAAGAGGGAGCGATCGGGGAGCAATCACTCCTATATTGCTCCCCGCCATTATAAATTGCTCCCGAAGCTATGGGGAGTGATCACTCTCGATATCACTCTTGGAAAACTAGGGAATGAAATTTCTTTTGTGGGAGCGTGATCCCAGTGTTGCACCCTTAGTGCTTCCAATCGAAGCACACTTTGGGAGCAAGTTCGAAAGGGGGAGGAGGGGATGGGCTCCCCCACAGCTGTAATGAAAACAACAAATGTTCTCTTGTTGCTTGATGGAAAATGGTCACAAAATCCTTAGCAATGTTATTAGAACCAGACTAAATGATTGGTCAACCAAAAAATACATAAAATATTCAAAATTTGAAAAGAAACTTATAATTCACGTGCATCCATATTAATCCAAACCATTATAGACAATATGCAAAGTTTCTCATGTATATAGCAAGGGTGCATATTACCATAATAACACCGAGTGCAATTCTGCAATCCATATTCGAATCAAAATGCATCAACAAAGAAGCGTTAAATGGCCTCTAGAGTCCAAAAGTGATCATGCTACAACAAATAGCTACATAACATCAAATTCATTGCCTATATTGGGATCCTCATCAATATCACCCTCTAAGCATTAAAATAAGATTAAAAAAAAACTTAACATGCCTAATCAATGATTTTGCTTGAGTGAAGGGTACATTTTTACTATAGTGATAACAGAGGAGTTCAACAATCAATGCCATCAACATCGAGGTACATAGAGGGCTTGGTGCTCTTTATTAAATATCAGTTCCATACCCTCATACATCTTAGAATCCAGTGAAAAGGTTACAATCTTGCCAATCCTAAATCCTAAAGATTGTTAAGTTTGTTGAACATAACATCAAAATCATTGCCTATATTGGATATGTTGCAAAATCTAAGGCAGAAACAAAAGGTGATTTCTCTAGCAATGATAACTGCTTGTGAATCCTTTTACTTCTTTATATTAATTTCTTCTTTGACTTAGATTATTATAGTGTTCTTCTCCATCAAACAGCTACCAAATCATAAACAATAATGAGACAAGAGACACAGGATGTAGGCGATCAGCCAAGGCCAAAACCTCTCCAACTTGAGAGGAAAAACCAAACAAATTCTTCTTCCTATAGAATCTTCATGTGACGAATTCCAAGACAAAAACCCTTGACCTATTAACTTCTCCAACCCTTCTTCACTACTTCTTCTTCTTGACCAAGTCAACACTAGTCAAACTGACTTCTAGCACTGCAAATTTCGGTTATTCTGAAATTTTGGTCTTCCTCCACAGTCCTACAATTATCAGTTCCCTGAAACGTCTACAAATTCACACATGTGAGCTGAATTATGGATCTTGATGGTGATTTCCTTCTTCGCTTGACTTGAGGGCTTCTCCTTATGACCTTGGCTAGCAAGAATGTTGGATTCCTGACCTTCTTGTTGACTTCTTCAAGAACTGATATGATACTACTGCATAAACCGTAGTTTATGTCACACATGTGAGGCGAATAGCTCAAAATAGTGCCAAAATACCTTGGTTTATGTTCCTCCTTTTCTTCACTTGATGATGAGCTCTTTCTCTAGTATTTCTCCACTTCTTTCTCTATTTTAGATGCTTGACCAAATTGTTCTTCAAGTAATGTCGAGTGCTCCTATATATATATTCTATGTTGCATGAGTTTTTGGTACTAGAGAACGTTGGGAACTTGGGTACGGGTGTCGAGAACGGTTAGAGGTTTCCCCAAAATTTACAAGAAACGGCTAATCGAGACCGGTAATATTATATAATAAAAATATAAAAATATAAAAATAAAAAATAAAAATTAATTATATAATTTATATAATAATCAAAATTAATATTGAATGAAAATATTAAAATCAATTTAAATATATAAATATATAATATATAATCTCTCTTATATATAAATATATTCTTTGGGTGTCTCTCTCCCTTAGTCTCTCCGTTTTATATATATAAAATATTAAAATGTTAAGTTCATTATGACACATGACGAGTCTTTGAAACAATCTGGCTTAAAATTGCAAAGGAACAGTTTTAAATATGTTTCTCTAATTATTCTTAAGAGAAAAAGTAAAGCAACTCTAACGGTTAAGCATTGACTGCCACATACAATATGCACACACAATTTTCTGCGATATATATACATAAACAACAAAAGAAATACTCATCAGCATGACATCCCAGATATCGCCCTTACATCGAGGTGCCACATGCTTCCTTAACCCATCAAGAGATTGCTCCAGTTTCTCAATTAAGGATATCCCTGTTAAGGATTTCTTTGGCTTTTCTTGCTGTGAAGGTTTCAACTTAGGGTCATGTTTTGTGGACAGTTCAACATATTTCTCTACCAACATTGTATTCCCCAACCCCAATGAACACTGGAACTCCAAAAAAATAGTCTTCAAAGCCCTCGGAACTTTCCCAAGCTCCCATTGCAGCTCCTGCTGAAAAGGGAACATTCCCATACAACTCCAAAGCCCCTGAGAGCGCAAGAACCAATGGAACGAGTTTCCCAACTCTTGGGAGTGATTCTTGTGTAACAGCGTGTGTATATATATATATATATATATATAGGCCAGCTTCATCTGGCGCCTAGGCCGACATGCTATTCTAGAATTATCTTCATTTATTTTGAAGGTCGACTTGAGGGAGTGCTTGTGACAAGGCCTTGGGGGGTTTGTGACTCAAATAAATTCTCTTATTACAACGTATAACATGCCCAAATGGGTCTTCAATACTTGACATTGACTCAAGAGACTTTATGACTTGATGACCAAACCTAAAAGCTCACAATGGGAGCTTCATCTATAAAAATAAAATTCCTTCATCATGAAACCCATGACTCAAGCATTACAAAATAATTTTATTTTTCTACTTTAAATCAATTACATAAAACCATGATTACACGTCATTATGAAGACCGAATCTAGTTACATATTTCAACACTCCCTCTTAACTAGGGAGGTATTCATAATCTATACAAGGTACTTGGATATTCTCAATCTGAAGAATTCTCATAAGAAGAGTCTGATTGGTAACCCATCTGTTTAGCATCATATCCTCCAGCATTGTCACATAGCAAGGCCTTGATTAATAGCTCTATCTCTTCACAAGATCAAAGCACAATGCTAGCGAGACCAATGATTTATAGACACCCTCATCATTGTCTCTCTCGGAACCTACCCTACCCCGGTTCTCTCAGAGTATGTTCCACTAGAACTATTCTTATCTTGGATTCCTAGTCCTCAAAGAATATTGGTCCTCTACGACTACTGTTATCTTGGATGCACTACCACATCCTCAAAGAGTATCGAATGCCAAATGCTTACCCAACCCATCATTCTATCTTCCCATGTGAAGACAAGAATGATGTATCCATCTCTCCCTCTCAACTTTAAGAGGACATACCCATTCCATTGAAGGAATGTACCCAAGCTCCTGTAGAAGAATGTAACTAGGTTTGGTCTTCATATTTTTACTTGAGCCATAATGAAATGTATTTATCAAAAGAAAGAAAAATAATTTTTTATTATTATTAATATGACTTATTAAAGCATGGGTTTCATGTCTGGGTCATCATGTTTTAGGTCGAAGTCCCCATTGAGGACTTCTAGGATTTATTCTGAGTCATTAGAGGCATTGTCCATTAAAAGAGACCCTTCTTGGGCTTTTGAATCATGTAAAAAGGTTTATTATTAAGTCAAATAAGGTATTTGTCACCTCCACACCCAGTCGGCCTCAAACTGGGTAATTCGACCTCACCAGAAGCCTATATTTGAAGCAGTTTGAATTCATTTGGTGCACACTCCCTTACTCAAGTTTGATATCCCAGTAAAAGGAGTGCGAAGTTGGAGAACAGGGAAGAAAAGGTCAAGATTGAAATTTGGGGCTATCTATCTCTCTCTCATCTGGATTCCTCTAGGAGATCGAAGTCTCTTTTGTCAAGTCGAAGTTGTTGCTACCAGTTGCTAGGTTGAAATTGCTACTGCAAATTGTTCCTGCTAGAATGAAGTTGTTGGTGAAGGGTTATCATCTGCAAGAAGGAAGAAAGGGCTGACTTGGTGTGGAGGAAGTTTGTGTCTAGGTCAAAAGTCTTGGATTATCTCAAGAAGTTATTAAGGAAGAATTGTTGACTGGGTTTTCCCCTAGATAGTGGTTTTTCCCAAGTTGTCCGCCTATATCTGGTGTCTGTGATCTTTGTGCTACTTGTTTTGGTAATTGCTTGATGAACTAAAAGATAAAAAGAAGAAAATAAAGGTAGGAAAGTCACAAGTAATTATCTATATAAAGAAAATCTTTCTGCCTTTCTGATTTTCTAATATGGTTTCAAAGCTAAGGTGAAGGAAGGAAAAAGGAAGCTCAAAGATCTATTGAAAGTAAGGATTCTAAGAAAATTTGAAAAAGGATCATTAAAAGGAACATATAAATCCAAGTATATCATCTTCAAGGACAATGTCTAACTCAATGAAGGGTTAAAACAAGCTAGAAGGAGCATCTAACTACAAGGCTTGGAAGAAGAGGATAGACCTCATCCTCGAAAAGAATAAAATTTTGGATCTAGTAAAGGGAAAGGTAAAGAAGCCTACTAATGAGTCAAGTGATGCAGATAAGGTAAAATTCAAGGAGAAAAAATATTGGCTATGACTCTAATGGTGGATGGAATAAAAGATAACCTCATCCCCAATATATCTAACATAGACTTTGCTCAATAGATGTATGAGACTTTATCAAAATTATTCACTATCAAGAATCTTTGCCAAATAGCAAGCCTTAAAAATGAACTAAGGTCTACAAAGATAACAAAAGAAGACATTGTGGCATATTTCTTTGTGAGAATAGCCAGATTAAGAGATGAACTTCAAGTGATTGATGAGATAGTACCGGAGAAAGAACTTGTAATCACTGCACTTCTAGGTTAACCAACATCATGCACTGCCTTCTCATCAGGTCTCAACAGTTGGAAGGAGACTCCTACATTTGAACAACTATGGAATGCTTGCAGTCAGGAATAAGTTAGGATTTCTCTAGTAAGCAACAAAGAGAATGAAGAAGAAAAAGTTTCAAATGCTTACTCCGCTCATCACAAGAACAAAGGATCATTCAAGAAGACTAAAGGGCCTAGAAGGAAGATTGACATATCCAATATCGAATGCTACAACTATCACAAGATGGTTCACTACAAAAGTGATTGTCCTGAAAATCCGAGAAATAGAAAGAGAGAAAGGGAATATGCAAATGTTGTTGATGAAGGACCTGCAAAGAAAAACAAGAAGGAAGAATCCAAAGTCAAATATTTATTTTCTAGGGACTCTTTGGGACTCTATCCTTCTACTCCAAGTTTTTGATTTGTTTCTTTGATTTCTAGAACTTATAGGTTTAACATTCTTTGGAAAAACATTGTTGAATTTTTTTGTTAAAGTTTTAGGTATCCCTCAAGATGGATTAAGAGGGAGCCCTCACCATTTTCCAAAGATAAGTATCTTACTCCATGTATTATCTTTTACATTTCGTTTTCCTTTTCTTATCTAGATGTGTTTACACTAGATACTAATCATATTTGTTTTTATATATTTTTACTTGTTTAGGAAAAGCTTGTTATGGTCAAGGGCTACAAAGAAGACCTCACAAGACAAAACATAGAAGTTCTATTGGAATTGATGTCCTATAAGGTTTGTCTAAACTCAAAGGTATGTCTTAAACTATTTGTTTTGTTCTCTTCATGGTAAGGGTATATTCATTCATTCTAAGAAATCTGCTTTACATTACTAACAAGTGTTATGTCTAAGATTGTTGAGTCATAGAGACTCTTGTTTGGGAGATTAATCATTAGATTGAATCTACCCTCATTAATAATTATGTCTGTAGAACCCTAATAGATTCTCTGTAAAACCCTAACCTAAGGGTATGTCAATGCTAATGTGATAAACCCTAGTCTACTTAGTGTTACTGACGAACTCTAGAAAATACTATTCTTTTGATGTTTGGGGTTTTGATGGTAATGTCATGATTGGAGTCTTGGTATTGTTATGGAGACCCTAGTCCTTTAAGGTTGGATGGTGGTGTGTTCCTAGACCTTGAGGTTTTTGGTAAATTAGGGTTTGAAAGTAAAAACCTTATGTATTGAGAGTTAGCTCCAAGGAATGAATTCATAGGTAAATGTTTGTCTATATGATCAAAACCCTAGTCTGATCCAGATTGGTATATGTATGACTTTAAATGTATTGATATTTGTGTCTTGGGTTTGTCCTATATATGTTATGATATGCTTGTGCATGATTATCCTAGATATGTATTTGTGCTAACCTATTTGTTGATAAGTTCTAAGGTTTGTAACTAAGCCCTAGTAGAAGTTTGATGTTCTAGAATATGATGTGAGGATATTCCACTATGATGATAAAATCTAGGGTTTACAACAAACCCTAATAGAAGTTGGTCATTTAGTTGAAACCTTAGACTGTGATTTGATTGTTTTTTTTTGTTGCCATCTAAGGCTTAGTGTCTCATGTATGGAATCTAGGGTTTGCATTAAATCCTAGTAGAAGTACTTGTTTGAATTGCTTCTAGGGTTTGCAATATATTATAGTAGAGTATGCCATATCTTTGGAAGAAATATTGAGGCCCTAGATATAGTGAGACTAATATCTTTACTGATGTGATCTAGGGGTTATAACCTAACCCGTGCAAGAAGTTGAAGTGTAAAAGTATGTGTCTCTTTTTGTTTGTGAACCTAACTAAGTTTGGGTATTTGACGTCTAAAGTCCAATGCTTCCATTATTGTATGATTCTAATATAGTTAACTTCATGCTTCTATATATGTATTTGGTTGTACTTTCTAAGTTGTGCAGGTACATAATCTTCAAGACGATGAAGATGTTCGTAAGTAAAGTTGATTTGATAAGCATGATGAAGGAAGTTATATGAATGATGATGATCAAGAAAGATGGAAGCCATGAAAGGTTCTCTGATGTCATAGAAAAGAAGTTGATCTCCCTAAGTTAGGGGGAGTCAGGATAAAGAAAAAAGATATTTTCCGAGTTGAGATGGTGGGCATATTATAGTCATGATGGATACCTTAAAGAAGAAATTGGAGAATGCATATTGACGTGTTGTTGGAAGAAGGAAAGTTGAATTTGGTTGTTGTATATGAAGTAGGAAAGGAAGTTTAATGATTGAGGAAACTTTTGTCAGTATTTGTTTGGGAAAGCCTCGAAGTCCTACTATGATGAATTGTGAGGCATCACCAAGAAGTCAGAAGACCCCGAAGGTTTGTGTTTACTCATGAGTATTTGAAAGGTTGTTATTGATTGGGGTTGCGACTGTTCAAATAAATCTCCCAAAGTTTTTGAAATAGCATGCTTAAGGTTAGAGATATTTGTTGAGACGTTGAGTGTGTATAATGCTTGGGAGGACATCTGGCCGGCATATGTATTAATGTCTAGATCCCAAAGAGGGAGGGTGGCATTGGTCATGGAGCTCTGACCTTAGATATGCACCTAGATCCCTGGGTTGATGGTTAGCAAGTAAGCCTGATGGTACCTAGACTAGCTGAAAGCTTTAGTCCATCTTAGTCCCACCCAAATAGATTGCCCTGGTCAGGAATCTAGTCCGTGGCAACGTAAGTGCCTAAACTCTTCATGGTTCATGTGTTTTGAGATCTTCCATGTACTTGTATATGTAAGTATAAATACCTCCCTAGTTAAGAGGGAGTGTTGAAGAATGTAACTAGGTTCAGTCTTCATATTTGTACTTGAGTCATAATGAAATGCATTTATCAAAAGAAAGAAAAAGAATTTTTTATTATTATTAACATGACTTATTAAAGCATGGGTTTCATGCTTGGGTCATCATGTTTCAGGTCAAAGTCCCCATTGAGGACTTCTAGGATTTATTCTGAGTCATTAGAGTCATTGTCCATTAAAAGAGACCCTCCTTAGGCTTTTGAAACATGTAAAAGGGCTTATTATTAAGTCAAATAAGGTATTTGTCACCTCCACACCAAGTCGGCCTCAAGGAGATCAAGTTGGCCTCAAACTGGGTAATTCGACCTCACCAGAAGCCTACATATTGAAGCAGTTTGAATTCATTTGGTGCACACTCTCTCACTCAAGTTCAATATCCCAAAAGAAGAGCAAAAAGTGTGAAGTTGGAAAAGGAGGCTAAAAGGAGTGCGAAGTTGGAGAAGAAGGAAGAAAAGGTCAAGATCGAAATTTTGGGCTATCTCTCTCTCTCGTGTAGATTCCTCTAGGAGATCGAAGTCTCTTTTGTCAAGTCGAAGTTGTTGTTGTTGTTGTTGCTGCCAATTGTTGGGTCGAAATTGCTACTGCAAGTTGTTGCTATTAGGACAAAGTTGTTGCTGAAGGGTTATCATCTCCAAGAAGGAAGAAAGGGTTGACTTGGTGTGGAGGAAGCTTGTGTCTAGGTCAAAAGTCTTGGATTATCTCAAGAAGTTATTAAGGAAGAGATGTTGACTGGGCTTTCCCTTAGATAGGGATTTTTCCCTGGCTATCCGCCTATATCTGATGTTTGTGATCTTTGTGTTATTGGTTTTGGTAATTGCTCGATGAACTAAAAGATAAAAAGAAGAACATAAAGATAGGAAAGTCACAAGTAATTACCTATAAAAAGAAAATATTTCTTCCTTTCTGATTTTCTAACAGCTCCCTCTTAATCAGGGACTTGACCAAACTCCCCTTTGAGCAAGGACTTGCTTCCAGCAGCTCTCTTATTGGAGATCATGGGATAAACAGCTGCTTGTAGAACTCCTTTCTTTGATGTCATGAATTTGTTCTATCATAGAGTGTACATCTTGCGGGACTTCTTCGTATGGCATAGACCATCCATCATTTTCACCCATGAGTGATGACAGTCATGTCATCATTCCTTTCATTGGAAAGTGATTCATTACTCCATATTTGGCCTTCCTTCATGCCTTGTTGTCATCTTCAGGTCATGTTTCCTTAAGGACCTTTTATCTTGCTACATAAGCATCAGTTGTAGAAGACTTCCATAGCTCTTCCCTTAGCAGCCTTGCATAAGCCCATCCAGATATTGTTCAAAAATAAGAGATGATCATTAAGTCAAAATTGCCTTTGTGATGGTCTTTCATCATGATATCTTCCTGTTTGCATCAACATCCTGCATACATATTGACACATCTCCAAAAGATATATATTGTCAAGGATCTCTTCTTTTTTAGACTTCATCAGAGTCTTCATATCTTTCATGGAGATATCATAGTCAAATCTTTCAGTCCTTGGATGTTGATTGCCTCTTCCATAGTTGCATATTTCATGATCTCTTCCTTTCTTTACACATTTACTTTCCAGGAACTTCTAATCAGAGTTCCTCCATCTTTTATCAACCACCTCATATTTCATTTGAGGACATATTATGTTGATTTCATCTAGTCAATATGTGAACCATGCCTTCCTGCATCCTTCCTAAAGAGGAGATCCTTTCATTTGAACATGCTCTTGAGCTAGAGCTTTCTTTCATAATATCTGCAACCATATGACATGACTTAATTTAATCAAATACAAGCATACATAACTCATTTTCCTTTAGGTCAGCTAGAATTCCTTTAGCGGCTTCCTTGATTGAAGGAACTTCAATCCCTTGACCTGCTTACTTCTTTTGACATCATACCATCATTCCATGAATTCCTACAAGTTGTAATTCTTGATGAAACACATGCTTCCTTTTAATTGGTGAATCTTTCAATGAAGACTCCAACAGAGGATCTAGAGTATCCTCATCCAGCAAATGTTTATTTTTGACTGATGTATGATGAGCTTTGTACTAGATGACTTTTTCATCTTCTCATAAGTACCACTTATGCTTCTAATGAGGCTACCAAGAGCTATATCCTTCTATAGGTGACTGCCATAGACTTTATTTCAGATATGTTTCATGCTTCCATATGATGATGTCACGAGCTCCTGCTTTCAATGCTTTTATGATGCCATGACACATCCTATCATGTTCCTTAGTGACTCATGATAGCCATATCCTACAACATAATACTTGAAAAATAGAAACTTGAAAAGAACTAGGTGAGGAAGACTATCTCAATCATAGTAGAGATCTTTTACTTCCTCTTTCTTTGACTTCTTCTTTTAAGCTTCCCCCACTTCTTCGGTGATATGGGCTTCTTCTCTTTCCCTTTTGTTATTGTCCTTCTTAAGCTTAGGAAAACCTCTCTTGTAATGCCCATATTCTTGACATCCATAGCATTGAACCTTGGCCATATTCTTCTTCTTTTCTGAGGACCAAAGTTTCCGAATTTTCCTTTTCTTTTTGTCATTGTAGCATATGATTGATTTCGCTCACATGATCCTACATCAGTTTTTGCCTTCAGTCTAGTTTCTTCAATCTTGCATAGTGACCATAGATCCTTGAATGCAGTAAATTCCTTTTTCCCATAAATGCTTGATGTAAAGTTACCTCATTCCTCTGGTAGTGCATTTAGTACTACGGTAGTCATCTCCTTGACAAACATTATTTCTCCCAGATCTTGAAGTTGGTCCCTTATTTCAGATATCCTCATAAAGTATGAGGCTATTCCTTCTTCTTTTGATATCCTTAGCTTGTAGAGTTCTTTTCTTAACAAGATTACTTCACCTACAGTTCTTATAGAAAACAACTCTACCAGTTTGTCATATATTTCTTTTGAAGTTTCAAGTTTAGATGCATAGGGAATTAGGGGATCCTTGATGGATTCTATGAGAATCCTTTGAGCCTTGACTTCCACTTTCATATATCTTGCAAGTGCTTGAGCATCTTCTTTTGGAGATTTGATTGAGCCCTTAACATGTTTTATGACCTCATTTTCTATGAGATTCAAATCATTCCTTTTCTTCCATGCAAGAAATTTGAAGCCCCAACCAACTTGTTGCTTTCCTTGCAAAAAGACATTTTGATAGGTTCAAATGTAGACATAAATATACTTACTTATAAAGATGCTTCTTCAACTTGTTGCCTCCTTGAATTTGATGATGATATAGATAATAGAAAACTTCTCCCTGATGTAGATAGTTTTCTGCAAGAGTGATCCTAGGCTCCAACAAGAGGAAGATCACCTTAGAACTTTTTGCTGATGACGACAACGTCCTTGTTCATGATGACGATAATGTCCTTGATCTTGCTTCTCTTGGATGTGTAGACTTCAAGTTAATATAATCTATAGATCTCTTCAACTTGAGTAGAGGTAGGGTCTTTGTGGTCTCTTTCCTTGATAATGACTTGCGCAAGGATCCCAAGATTCATCTTAGATCAATCTAGGGTTTTGACACTTTTAAGAAGGTAATGTAGATCTTGACTTCAAAATGCTTGTGTCCCCAATACATCTAGTGCAATAAATCTTCTTCCCTCTCTCCCCCCTCCATCTATATCTATATCTCCCTCCATCTCTCCTTATTTGTCTCTTTATCTCATCCCCCCCCCCCCAAACGCACATGCTCTCACTCCATATCTATCAATCTCTCTGTCCCTCACTCCCTGTCTCCATCTCTCTCTTCTTTCTCTTCACCTTCCATCTATATCTCTATCTCCCTCAATCTCTCTATATCACCCCCGAAACATACACGCCTTTCCTTGATTTGTCACCTTAGCTCTGATACCATGTTGAGAAATCTAGGGCAAAAACAAAAGGTGATTTCTCTAAAAAATGATAATTGCTTGTGAATCCTTTTACTTCTTTAGATTAGGTTCTTCTTTGACTTAGATTATTATAGTGTTCTTCTTCATCAAACAGCTACCAAACCATATGGCATAAACAATAATGAGACAAGAGACACAGGATGTAGGCGATCAACCAAGGCCAAAACCCAAACAAATTCTTCTTCTTATAGAATCTTAATGTGACGAATTCCAAGACCAAGGCACTCGGCCTATTAACTTCTCCAAGACCAAGTCAAAAGGCCCTTCTTCACTGCCTCTTCTTCTTGACCAAGTCAACACTAGTCAAACTGACTTCTAGCACTACAAATTTCGGCCTTCCTCCACAGTCCTGTAATTCTCGGTTGCCTGAAACATCTGCAAGTTCACATGTGTGGGCTAAATTATGGATCTTGATGGTGATTTCCTTCTTCACTTGACTTGAGGGCTTCTCCTTGTGACCTCGGCTAGCAAGAATGTTGGAGTGACCTTCTTGATGACTTCTTCAGGGACTGATATGATGCTACTGTAGAAGCCCTAGTTTCTGTCACACGTGCGAGGAGAATAGCCCAAAATAGTGCCAAAATACCTTGGTTTTTGTTCCTCCTTTTCTTCGCTTGATGATGAGCCCTTTCTCTAGTGTTTCTCGCACTTCTTTCTCTATTCAGATGCTTGATCGGATTGTTCTTCAAGTGATGCTGAGTGCTCCTATATATAGTTGTATGTCCATGCAAGATAGGCCAACTTGATCTTGTGCCTAGGCTGACATGCTATTCTAGAATCATCTTCATTTATTTTGAAGGCCGACTTGAGGGAGTGCTTGTGACAAGGTCTTAGAGGGTTTGTGACTCAAATAAATTATCTTATTACAATGTATATCATGCCCAAATCGGTCTTCAATACTTGACATTGATTCAATAGACTTTACGACTTGATGACCAAACCTAATAGCTCACAATGGGAGCTTCATCTATAAAAATAAAATTCCTTGATCATGAAACCCATGACTCAAGCATTACAAAATAATTTTATCTTTCTTCTTTACATCAATTACATAAAATCATGATTACACGTGTCATTATGAAGACCGAACCTAGTTACATATTTCAACAAGATCCTCCTCATCAATATCACCTTTATGCATTAAAATAAGATAGAAAAAGATTAACATGCCTAATCAGTGATTTTGCTTGAGTGAAAGGGTACATTTTTACTACGGCCATGGTAGAGGAGTTCAACAATCAAGCCATCAACATGAAGGTACATAGAGGGCTTGGTGCTCTTGATTAAACGTCAGTTCCATACCCTCATACATCATAGCATCGAATAGAAAGGTTACAATCTTGCCAATCCTAAATCCTAAAAACTGTTAAGTTTGCTAAATTTTGAATGGGATCTAAATTCTACTTTCTCCATATAGAATCCAATGAGGTTGGAACCACTTTCAAACATCCTAAAACAATTAATAATAATGTTAAAAATTGAAGTAAAAAGATGTGAATCTCATGAGCAGAATCATGGGAAATGAAAACAACAAATTTCCCCTTGTTTGCTTGATCGAAAATAGTTGCAACATCTTCAGAGCTCAATCCCATAACTCACTTTTCAAAAATTAGAGTTATAAGGTGACAATGAGAGAGTCAAAGCAAGAACTTATTGTGATAATTACCCAAATTATTCCAATAAATTGAAATTATTGCGATATATAATGGCAATATTATCGCTGAGGTTGGTTTTGGCGATATTACCACGATAATTTCGATAATATCACAATAAGTGCATCACATAACACCATGTGTCATTGTACAAATTCATCATGCAATCAGATATAAATAATCCATATATCCATTATGGATTTAAATTCTTTGTCCCTCTTACATTGCATATTCTCTAATTAATGAGCAGGTTTATTCATTAAAAATAACAAAAATATTTCCTTCCAACACAGGTTAGAAAGAAAACACTTCTAATTCACTCCATAAGTTTTAGAAATTTATGAAATAGTCAAAACTGATATAGATTTGCAATAAAACAAGATGTGTATCCCAGACCAACCTGATCATTAAAGGTTCATATGCAGTAATAAGTAAATCAGTGCCAACTCCTTTCAGACGGATGTTTGCCAAATAAACCTGCATAAAGAAAACCAAAACAAGATTATAGGAAATGCCATAGTGATTCCTTAAACTGAAACAGATGAAAAAGAATGAACAACATACCCTTACTGTATTCCGTGCCTCCCTCCCTTGCCTACCTTTTGAAACTGCCTGCACTTCATTCATGCAAATTAGAGAAACTGAGAAATGATAGACATAACCAGTAGTATAAGTTAACTTCAACTCTGTAAATTGTCAAATGCTTAAAAAAGTACAACTTCCTCTAAAACTATGTAACACCCCAGTTTTGTCTCCAAATTGGCAATGAATTTATGTAAAACTAAATATGATGAATGCTCAATGGCCAAGCAATGTAATATGTAAACATTGTATATTGAAAGTAATAAAATAAATGCATCACTGCCTGCAATACAAACAAGGATAGAGTCATGGGGAGGGCTATGATTCCACAAAAGAGTGGACTAAATGGGGGTCCAAGGGAAATCCCACATGCCTAGAATCCTGTGTCATTTTCCTAAAGTATTTGTCATTACAATATAGTCCCCACTTGACTTATTGGAAAACCAATCATTGAATGCATGTGTGAAGTTGGTAGAAAAGTCATCTCACATATTATTGAAGCATGGGATGAGTACACTCATGATGGGAATTATGTCATTGAATGCATCACACCGACTTTTGATAGAATGAGTTTTGTACAATCAACTTGGGGAACTGTGAGAGTCAAACAAGGATGGGAAAGGAAATTCAAGTTGGGAGGTGTGTACCAATTTTCAGAAAGCAAGAAGAGAGGAAAACCATAGTGTTGAGCTAGGAAAGAATAGGCAACCACAATGTGTGTAAAAATAGCTTTTTTGGGCTGGGAATTACATGAAGAGCTTGGATGTCATCCCCATGAGGAAGATCTTGTTGAAAAATTACCCCCAAGTGTTTCTGTAAAAGCAATGGTGAGCACTTCTATTACAACTTAATTTCTTGGAGCCCCCAACTAAGAGATACTTAGCCAGTCTATGCCAGAGCCTTGGAGAGGAAGGAGATCGTCTGAGGGATTGTGGTGCAGAGAAGGAAATCTCATCCCTTGGGTTGTGCAGAATAATGGGGAAGAGAGTTATGCAGTTGGAATTACTATAGGAATTATGTCACTGAATTTACTAGGTATTGGGCTGTGTGAGTGAATTATAGACACCCATAGGAGCCTTTTCATCCTTGTGGATTCATAGCCATAGCTCAGGGGTGGCCTATTGTAAAGATAATTGGTGCAACAACGCGTATGGTTGGGTTGAATGTCCAATATCTACAGCCAGTTGTGTATATATGATTTTGAAAGTAAGTGTTTGTTCACTGCTCTTAATTACGGTTTCAATGTTATGCTTGAATGTTGTGCTTGGTTTATATTTCTGTGTTTAAATGCTACTGTGCATGTTAGATAGTCTGTATTCACAATTTTAATTATTATTGATGGTTGCATGACCCTGTATGTCATGCTAAGCGAATTCGTTGTTTAAATTCATTGTTTAAAAATGGTATTAGAGTCAGATTTGTATTAAGGTGGCTTAGGCTGGAAGTCTAGGTATATTACAAAATAAATGTCCCAAAAGGATTTCTGCAACAACTGCAGGCTTAATCCACATTTTAAGCTGCTAGTGGATGAATTTCATGTGCATATAAGTTCAAAATCCAAGTATATTCTGCAGTATCAAGGAAATGGGTTTGATAAAATCATAAATCACTGTCAATTATCAAGAAAAGATAATCATAAGGTGTAATCCTCATGAACAGGATATCCAACACAATTTAGGATCCGCTATCAAAACCTGACTGAGTACAAATACAAAGAAATAAGGTTTGAGTACTAGGAAGTTAGGATATCGCAGATACTTTGGTTTATATTTCCATTGCTATATGAGAATTTGTATATTTTGGGAATACAACTTAGATTCAATTCACACTCGTGTTTCAGGATTTCACTAGGGAAAAGACAAACTTGTGGATTTCAAGATATAACAGTTGTGTAGGATTTATTGGCAGGTTAAATCTTGATAAATTGAGAAAGCTTGAAAGATTACATCATTTTACGACTGTCACGTACAATGTGGGTATTAATTCAATTTTTTTTTCATTTTCTTTTTTAATATGCTTCCAAATATAAAATGATTACAGCATATCAACCAAAAACTTGGTGCCAACTGGGGTCAAACACCATAAAGTCACACTAGGGGCAATACATGAAAATCCCCTATGACCTCAACTATTTAAATCTAACTAGTATCTTATCAAAACCAACCTTTGGCCCACAAAACAATGCATCCATACAAAACCATAAAGTTTGTTATTTAAAGAGCTGTTGCAAACATCAGCAATATATGTAATTCTCTTGCCTTGATGATATAATCACTGGAAAAAATCACAATTTTCCCATTTTTTGAATATATCACAATATTTTGAAAATATAATGAAATATTGGCAAAATATTGCAAGAAAATGGAAAATAGTGGCCAAGTTATAAATTTTTTGGGATTCTTTTGCTCACTTTAAAGAGGAAAAATGTTAATTTTTCACAATGCTCTATGCTGTAACAATCACTTAAACAATTTCTTCTTCCACTAGCAATCACTTTTCCAATTTATTTTCGATCACACAATAACAGTGAGCGATTGTTGATAGAACAGTAAACAATATGCACAATAGAAGACCGCCAAGATCAATGAGACACAGAGATTTAGGTCAAAGACCAAGGAAAAACCACACAAGGGGGAAAACCCAACCAGATTCTTCTTCTATTAGATATTCATCAAATTTTCAGCAGAGATATAGTCCAAGTACATCCATCAACAAAAGTCAAAGTCAAAGCCTTGACTTCCAAGTCAACCAATCCAATAACCAATCAAATATTAGCGATAAAGTCAAATCTGGTTGAAGTACCAGTTCTGCAATTTTGGCACTGTCAAAGTTCTGTCAATGGCAGCCCTCACCAATCAAAGTCAATGGTCAACAATGCTCAAAAAACTTCGGTCAACTAGTCAAAGAATGTGGCCTCTTCTCTTCAGTCAAACCCATTCAAAACAGATCCAAGATTCCTCCTGCAATTCGGTCAAAGTCAACAGTCAACCTGCATTCAACCCTAGCTTCAGATTTGCAGTCAAAGATGGTCAAAGTGCCCTAAAGAATTCAGTCAACATCTCATTCAAAGTGGTCTTCCAAAACAGATCATATTTCAGTCAAACCAAGTCACCCCAAGTCAACGTTGGTCAAAGGAGGACAAAAAACAGAAAGTCAACACAGTCAAACAGAAGTCCTCTTCCTTTCGCATGTGTGAAGTCAACCTGCAATATTTCAGAGATGTATGAACCAATGATGAAAATGTGGTATGATGTGATGCCCCCAAGTGAAGTCAACTTAGGTCAATTTATATGCGAGTTAGGAGGTCAAATTTCTCTCTCTATGTCAACTTATACTTTTCAAGTTGATTTGGACCAGCATTAAAAAATAAAAATAAAAATTCCATGTGCAAATTTAATTTTTCCCAAGTGGGAGAGGGGTCTCCTTAGGGTTTGTTGGGCTTCTCCAAGGAGGGAATTTCTCCTTCAGCTGCCAATCTTCAACACTCCCTCTCAACTAAGGAGGAATTTTCAATTTCAACTGCATCATAAGTCTCATCTTGGATGTACATGTCTCATCATCATCGCTGCATCATATCACATCTTGTCTCATCTCTGCTCATTTGTTGAACAATGATGTCTCGATCTAAGAAGAAGAATCATCATAGGGGAGATTAATATACCACTAGGGTAAAGATCTTCCAAACCCCATGTCCAACCCGCTGATCAAAAATCCATCCAAATAATAGGGGAGATCAATTTACCACTAGAGTAAAGATCTTCCAAACCCTATATTATTGACAATAAGGGAGATCGATTTGCCATAAGAGACAAAGATCTTCCAAACCCTATGTCACCCAGCTTGATCTTAGTGATCAAGTGGTTGAACACCATGCATCCCGAACTTACGGAGATCAATTTACCAGACGTGTCAGCCATAGGTAAAGATCTTCCAACCTAAGTCTCCTCACTCATTGGCCAGATGAGTAGCAATCCAACAAGCCCGGCTTGTAGATAGGATGCATGCTAGGGTATGTACTCCGTCAAGTCTCAGACTTGACTAGGGGAGATCAACCTATCAAAAATATAAGGATATTCCAACCCTATAGCTCCAAGGAGTAGCACATGCCCCCAGGAGCTCCCAGAGCTCAATATTTGTGATCAGTCATGACCCCTTCCTGGAAGGGTCACATCCACCAATCCAAGCTGCTCTCTGAAGACCAAGAACTTCCCTTTCAACAAAGGCCTGGTAAGAATGTCAGTTATCTGCTTGTCAGTCGAGATGCGATGGAGCCTTGTTGCTCCTCTCTGCACCATATCCCATATATAGTGATATTTAATCTCAATGTGCTTGGACCTGTCATGAAACATAGGATTCTCTAGAGGTCGAATCCCACACTTATCGTCACGGTATATCACAGCCGTATCCAATACCTACTCAAACAGCTCTCCAAAGAGCTTCCTCAACCATACTGCTTCACAGCCAGCCATGTTAGCAGAAATGTACTTAGCATCAGTCTTACTAAGGGCAACAAACTTCTTCTTCCTACTCATCCAAGATATCATGGCATACCCAAGCTAAAACAACACTTAGATGTGCTCTTCCTATCAATGACGCTACCAGCCCAATCAACATCAGTGTATCAATGAAGTCTGAAGCCTTTAGCAGAGTATCTCAATACATGACTGATAGTCCCATGCAGGTATCTCAGCACATGCTTAGTAGCAACCCAATGTGCATGTAATGGCTCCGCCATAAATTGGCTCAAAGTGTTGATAGCAAAATATATGTCTAGTCTAGTGTTCACTAAGAACATCAATGCCACAATCAATTGTCGATGCTCAAAAGAATTTTCCAAACCAGGTCTCATAGCTTCACCACATAACTTCTTAAAATTCATCTCCATTGGTATGGCCATGGACTTGCATTCCACCATTCCAAGTCTTTCCAACAACTTGACAACATTGTAATGTTCCTTCCTAAATTTTCCTAATGTTTGGAAAATAAAATTTTGACAATTTTGATTAATACTAGCTCAAGGCAAATTTTGGTAGAAAAGATAGTAGAAATAATTTATTGCATGCTAGTGGAATATGTGGCCCACATGAAGTACGCACTTGGGGAAGAAGGAATTCGAATTCCTTGAGGCAAATCGAATTGGTGGAGGGACCCACAAGGAATGCATGGCCAAAAATTATAAAAGGAAGAAATGAGGGAGCAATAGGGGTCTTTTGTCTATGTGAAAATCGAATTTGCCTTAGTTGTTTAGCTGAGCCAATATTGTGTTGTTTAACACAAGAGCTTCCCAAGAAGAGAAGCTCAACCTTTCTTCGATGGACTTCAAGTGCCACCCAAGGAAGGCTTTCTTTCATCACTAAGACTGGAAGAAGCATTAGCTACAGGTCCCACGCATTTCTGGGGGTAGAGTACGCAATTTGGGAGCCACCACTGCACAGAGGGAGAAGTCACTTGTTGTTTGTGGAGCAGTGTTGTTGGGGAATTGACCGATGAAGCTACAACAATGTTCTTTCATCATTTTCAAGAGTGTGGAGGGCAACTACATCCAAGAGGACCAGCCTGCAGTTCTCACCTATTCATACACGAGACTGCGTCATCTCCTCCATGACTGCGCAGTCATTAGAGTGAGACTCTTTTGGAGCAGCATCATCTAAGGGAGTTTGAAGTTGGGGTGTTGGGAAATCATTTGGAGGGGGAGGGCCATTTGAGGAGGATCGTTAGAGTTGGAAGAGTAGAGATTGACAGGATCAATCACAGTAACAGAAATCAAAATTGGAGGGCCAAGCTATGAAGGGTCAAATTTTGAAAGTTGGAACCAAGGGAAACCCTTTCTAGGTTTTTTTGGGTTTTGGGCAAGGAGCACACTCCTAATTTTATATAATTTTCTAGGCACTCTAGAGTGGGCAAATCAGGGGGCGAAGTCGGGCAGCAGTGCAGCTTTGGAGCAGCAACAAATTTTTTTGGAGGAGCTTGTTATTGTAGCTATTGGCTTTCTTGTATTCGTCACCTGGTGCTTGTAGCTTGCCTTGTGAAAGCCCAAGTGCATTTTCTCCAACTCATTCGTACCACAACAACTATTATTAATAAAACCTTGGCTAGTTTGTGGATTTGGAGAAATTTTTGGTTTATGTGTATGCATTTCTGAAAATTATGTGTTGCTATCTTTGCATGTCTTTGTTATCATTGTAAAATTTCCATTAGGAATATTACAAACATATTTTCCTTGAGAAAGGAAAATTTCACCAAGTCTTTGCCACACCTCTAAGCCCAAGTCTCTGAATCAAACCAAGGTCTTTCATCTCAAACTCAAAGGCCAACTCCCTCCTACATTAGAGGATAAGAGGTTCACCATCGATCAAAAATAAATCAACAACATATAATACCAGAATCAAAGGCATACCTTGGATGACTTTCAAGTAGAGATTTGAATTAGCATTGCTTCTAGTAAATCCAAGCTTCATCAAATAGCTATCAATGCGAGCATACCAAGCCCTACAGGCTTGCTTCAATCCATAAAGGGATTTCTTCAACCTACACACATGAGTCTTCATGTCATGTTCTTCAAAGCCTTGTGATTGCTCCAAGTATAATTCTTCCTTGAGAATGCCATGTAGAAATGCGGTCTTTGCGTCCATCTAATAAAGTGTCCATCCTTGGCTAGAAGCAAGAGCGACAAGATCAGAGGTAGTATATCAGACAATAGGTGCAAAAATCTCATCATAATCCTCTCCTTCTTTCTGAGAGAATCCTCCAGCCATGAATTTCGCTTTGTACTTCTCGATACTTCCATCCACACCATGCTTAATTTTGTATATCCATTTAGAAGTCACAACAGATTCCCCTTCGGGTCTCCAAACCACTTCTCACACATCACTCTTCATGATGGACTCATATTCTTCGGCCATGGCATCCTTCCACACTTGTTCTTTCAATGCTTCTTCAAAAGTGCATGGTTCATCTATATAATGTTGCTCATAGCTACAACATATCCCTGATTTCGACATGGCTTTTTGCTTTATCTGAAGGTTCCTCTTATGGCAGCAGGTCTCTCAACATCTTGTAAGGTGTCACTAAGGCAATGGTCTCTTGCTAGCAGAGGGAGGATCACACGTAGGGGGGTCCAAGGGATCCATGGGTGCCATGTGTTCATCAAGAAGATCAAGCTCAATCTTAGGCTCAGGCATAGGAGGCTCTTCTTGTACATCCATGGCATCATCCTTTCTCTCAACATTGGTAGGGGGGACTGTCCCTTGCTTTCCCAAGAGCAACATCTTCATCAAATATCACATCCCTACTAAACTCTATATTCCTTTGACCAAGTACATATATTCTATAGGCTTTAGAAGTTTCACAATAACCAACAAAAGTACCTTTCTTTCTTGAAGCTTCCAACTTGGTACTCTTCTCCTTCACCACATGAAAGTAAACACGGCAGCCAAAGATCCTTAAGTGTCCAACCTTGATCTTCATACCTATGAAGGCTTCTTTGGGGGTCTTGTCACCTAAGACTCAGTGAGGAGTTCTATTTTGAACATTAGCAGCTTCTCCCCATAAAAACCTTGGCAGCTTTTGATCATGCAAAATAGCTCTGGTTACTTCCATGATAATCTTGTTCTTCCTTTTATCTACACCATTTTGATCGGGATTATAAGGTACAATAGTCTCCTTCTTGATTCCAGCTTTCTTGCAAAATCCAATGAATTCATTTGAAGTGAATTCTCCTCCATTGTTAGTCCTCAAAATTTTGATCTTCTTTCCAGTTGATTTTCCACCAGTGCCTTGAAGTCCCTGAAAATGTCAAGTGCTTGGTCCTTGTTTTTTAAGAAGAAAATCCATGTCTTTTGGGAGAAGTCATCCACAAAAATTATGTAGTACAAGTAGTCACCAATAGAGGTCACAGGCATAGGTCCACACAGATCATAATGTATAAGTTGATGTATTACATTGGTTCTACTTCTACTTGAAGGGAATGGTCCCTTCACATGCTTTACACTTGCACATCCTTGAAAAACTCCATCATGATCTATTCAAACCTCGGGCATTCCAACAACCATCTTTCTCACATAAGCAAAACTCTATAGTGAAGGTGGGCGAATCTTCTATGCCACAGCTCACATTGATGATTACTATCATGGATCAATGCTCAAATTGGTCTTCCATTGACTTTGTAAAGGCCTTCAATTCTCAACCCCATCGTGAAAGCATCCTTCAAGCTAGACCCTCTTGATCAGGCACAGACCTTTATGTTGAGAAATCTAGGGGCAGAAAGTGCAAGTGATTTCTCTTTGCCTAATAATTGCTTCTAATATATTTTTACTTTACTTGATTGACTTCTTCTTGTCTTTAGCTATTATTAGTGTTCTCTATCATCAAACAGCTACCAAATCATAAATAACAATGAGACAAAGGACACAAGATATAGGTGATCAGCCAGGGCCAAAGCTTCTCCATTCTTGAGAGGAAAACCCACAAAATTTTTCTTCTTATAGAATCTTCAATTGATGAAATCCAAGACCAAGTCCCTTAACCAAGAAACTCTTAAGACCAAGTCGCAATGCCTTCTTGGAACAACTCTTCTTCTTTTTCAAGTCAATGATGGCCAAACTGACTTCTATACCACTATTCTTGGATTCTCTTGAATTTCGACCTTCTATCACAAACATGCAATCTTCGGCCTACCTGTAACTACCAAGATGCCACACATGTGTGCTAGATGGAGCAGATTTAAGAGGTGCTTCTGCTCCGCTATACTTACACACTTCTCCTTGTGACTTTGGCTAAAAATGGTGCTTCCTTCTTGACCCTTATCTCAGCTTCCTTCAGGATCTGATATAACCCTACTGCAAAAACCCTAGATTACTTGTGTGATCTAGAAGATGGACAAATCCTTCTCCTTTTTCCTGCGCTTGAATATAGGTTCCTCTTACTACAAATCGGTTTTGCATTTCCAAGCTTCTTGACCCTTAATACATCTTCTAAATTTGATTCTGATTTCGTCCTTCTGTAGCTGAAAATGTGCCCTAGCAGTAGTCTACACGTGTGAGAAAAAAGACCCAAAAACATACCCAAACAATTATGTTTTTCCTTCTTTATATTTCTCCTTTCTTCGTTGGGTATGAAGCTCTTTTTTGTCCCTTGATTGAACTTCTGCAATGCTTGATTGATGATCTCTTGAGTGAGGCCGAGTCCCCTATATATAGACTTACTTATCCTTGATTTGAGGCCGACTTGAAGTTGTCCCTAGGCCAACTTGATCTTGGAGAAAATCGACTTGTGCTTTGCATTTATGACTTGGTCTTGAAGAATTCTTTGGCTAGACTTTGACTTAAATTATTTTTTCTTACAATATGTAACATGCCCAAATAGGTATTTTCATACATGACAATGACGCATAAGCCCTAGAAGCTCTCAATGGGAGCTCTGACCTACAAATAAATTCCTCTTGAACATGAAACCCATGCCTCAAGAAAAAATAGCAAATTTATTTTTCTTATTACATCAAATACCTAAAATTGTGATTACATATGTCATTATGAAGACCGAACCTAGTTACATATTTCAACACTCCCTCTTAACTAGGGAGGTATTCATAATCCATACAAGGTACTTAGACATTCTCAATCTGAAGAATTGTCACGAGAAGATCGGATTAGTAACCCATCTGTTTAGCATCATATCATCCAGCATTGTCACATAACAAGGCCTTGACTAACAACTCTATCTCTCCACAAGATCAGAGCACAATGCTGGCGAGACTAATGATTTATAGACACCATCATTGTCTCTCTCAGAACATACCCCACCCGAGTTCTCTCAGAGTATGTTCCACCAGGACTATTCTTATCTTGAATTCTCAGTCCTCAAAGAATATCGGTCCTCTACAACTACTATTATCTTGGATGCCCTACCACATCCTCAAAGAGTATTGAATGCCAGTTGCTTACCCAATCCTCCATTCTTTCATCTGAAGTGAAGACAAGAATGATGTGTCTACCTCTCCCTCTCAATTAGGGAGGATATATCCATTCCTATGAAGGAATGTACCCATTCCTATAAAAGGAATGTACCCAAGCTCCCTCTTATCCAGGGACTTGCTTCTGACAACGCTTTTAGGTGGAGATCATGGGACAATCAGCTGCTTGAGGGGCTCCCTGTTTCGATGTCATGAATTTCATCTTTTTTGTTATGGAGCCTTCATCTTTGGGACTTCTTCATAGGGCACAGACCATCCATCACTTTCATTTATGAATGTTGTCAATCTTGTTATCCTTCCTTTCATCGGAAAGTGATCCATTAGTCCATATCTGGCCTCCCTTCATACCTTGCTACCATCTTCACATCATGTTTCCTTCAGGATGTTTCATCCTACTACATGAGTATTAGTTGTAGATGACATCTACAACTCATACTTTGGTAGTCGTGCATTAGCCCATCCAGATATTGTTCAAAAATCAAGAATGACCATTAAATAAAAATTACCTTTGTGATAGTCTTTTCATCATGACATCTACTAGTTGCAATATCAACATCCTGCATACATATTGACACATCTCCAAAAACATTAAATGTCAAGGGTCTCTTTCATTTCCAGTCTTCATCGAAGTCTTCCTACCTTTTCTATGGAGATATCACGATCAATTCTTCTAGTCATCGTATGTTGATTTCCTTTTCTATGTGACCATTGTTGCATCTTTCACGATCTCTACTTACTTTCTTCACATATTGCTTCCCAGGAACTTCCATCCATAGTTCATTTATTTTTTTCAACCACCTCATATTCCATGTGAGAACTTATTATGTTAATTTCATCTAGTCAATATGTGAACTATGCCTTTATACATCCAACCAAAGGAGGAGATCCCTTTCTCTTGAACATGCTCATGAGGTAGAGCATTTATACACGTTTCTTGCAACAATATGACATGACTCAATTCTATCAAATATATGCATACATACCTCATATATTCCTTTTTGGTCATCTAGACTTCCTTTGACAGCTTCTTGGATTAAAAGAACTTCAATTAGCTTAAACTATTTCACTTCTTTTGACATCATACCATCATCCCATGAATCCCATAAAAGGTGGAATTCTCGGTGAGGCACTTGCTTCTTCCAGTAGGTGAGCCTTCCAATAAAGATTCCAACAGAGGATCTTGATCATCCTCATCCTACAAATGCTCTTTTTAAATAATGTATGATGAGCTCTATACTAGATGACTTTCTCTTTCCAATAAGTACTACTTATGCTTTTGATGAGATTACTGTTGGAAAATGTAACTAGGTTCGGTCTTCATTAATGTACTTGTCAAAAGAATAAAGAAAAAGATTTTTTATTACTATTGTTATGACTTATTAAAGCATGGGTTTCATGCTTGGGTCATCATGTTTTAGGTCAAAGTTCACATTGAGGACTTCTAGGATTTATTCCGAGTCAATAGAATCATTGTACTTTTAAATAGACCCTTACTGGAATTTTGAATAATGTAAAAAGGTTAAGTATTGAGTCAAATATGAATTGTGTTGTCTCCACACCAAGTCGGCCTTAAGATGATCAAGTCGGCCTCAAAGAGGGCTATTTGACCTCACCAAAGGACTATAAATGAAACAGTTTGAATTCCATTTGAAGCATACTCACAACAAGCAAGTTCGATATCTTTTAAAGATGGGAAAAAGTGTGAAATAGAAGAAAGAAGGAAAAAGGAGTGTGAGATTAGTCTAGGAGAAGGAATGAAGAAAAATCGAAGTTTTGGTGTATCTATCTCTCTCTGTCGTGCCCTAGTTTGGAAGATCGAAACTGTCTTGTTGATGTCATAGCTAGTTGCTGCATGTTTGTTGCTACCAAATCAAAGTATAGGTCGAAGCTGTTGTTGTTGGGTGTTGATGCCTCTAGAAGTTGTATTTTGGGTCAAGATCGAAGTTTCTAAGTGAAGATCAAAGTCTCCAGAGCAAGGTCGAAGTTGTTGGGTCGAAGAAAGTGATGCTACTATTGCCAAGTCAAGTAGGATCATCTGCAAAAGAAGAGGAAGGCTGACTTGGTGTGGAGGACAGTTTGTGTCAAGGTCAAGGGTCTTGGAATATCTCTGGAAAACTATTGAAGCAAGAATTACTAACTGGGCTTTCCCCTAGAAAGGGGTTTTGCCCTAGCTGTGAGCCTACATCTGGTGTCCATTGTTTTATGTGCTATCACTTTGGTAATTGCTTGATGAACTAAAAGAAAGAAGATATAAAGAAACCAAATAAGAAATCAAGAACATCACAAGTAATTATCAAGTATAAGAAAATATTTCTGCCTTTCTGGTTTTCTAACATGGTATCAGAGATTTGGTGAAGAAAGGAGAAAAAGGCAATCTCAAGCACTTGATCAAAGAATCATTCAAAAGGATTATTCAAGGGAAGAAGTCTACTACCTTCAAAGACGATGTCTAACACAATCAAGAGAGAGAACAAACTTGAAGGAGCCTCAAATTACAGGTCTTGGAAGAAGAGGATTGACCTCATCCTTGAAAAGAACAAGGTTCTAGACTTGGTCAAAGGAAAAGTGAAAAAGCCTACAGATGACTCCAGTTATACTGATAAAGAGAAGTTCAGAGAATTAGAATTAGTGGCCATGAAACTAATGGTAGAAGGAATAAAGGACAACCTTATCCCGTTTATAGCCAACATTAATCATGCTCAAGAAATGTATGAGTCTTTGTCAAAGTTATTCACTATTAAGAACATTGTTCAAGTAGCAAGTTTGAAGAATGAACCAAGGACCACAAAGATGACTTAAAAAAACACAGTGGCCTCCTTCTTTGTGAAGATAGCAAGAATCAGGGATGATCTTTGGGCCATTGATGAAATTGTTCCAGAAAAGAACTCGTGATCACTATATTAGGATTACCACCTACTAGGGGTGCATTTGTTGTAGGACTTAAAAGCTGGAAGGAAGCTCCCACGTCTGAAGAACTATGGATTGTCTACAGTCAAGAAGAATTAAGGGCTCTCACTAGTTGCCAATCCTAAAGGAGTTTCAAATGCCTACACTGCTCAACATAAAGGAAAGAAATCAAAAGGACCAAGAAAGAAAGTAGACATGTCCAAGGTAGAATGCTATCAATGTCATAAGAAGGTGTTGGCATTATGACACAGGTTTGGCACTATGACACAGGTGTTGTCCTTGATGGCAACTCACTCAAATGACAGATCACAGTTCAAGCTCACAGAATGAAGGAAAAAGAGGTATACGCAGGTTTACCTTGACAAAGCCGCATATACACGCGGGTTCGCCAACCAAAAGGCGCATATGCATATACATGCACTTTCACACAAGGAAAAGCGCGTACATGTTGGAAAACTTGGTTTTGGTCCATGGTATTTGGTCCTTGGTATTTTGACCCATGGTATTGATCCAAGGTATCTTGTCCGAAGTGTTGACCCAGGTATTTGGTCCAAGGTATTGATTCTAAGCGGTTTTCGACCATGGTATTAAGAAAAGCCTAAGACTGTAAAAGGAGGAGGAGATCATTAGGCAAAGTGCACTCAAGTATTGAATATCTGATGAAAAGAAAGATCTAGAATACTGGTCATTGGGTTGTGGTGCATAGCTGGATCTGAATCAAGGAGGAACCTGAGCGCTTGAAGAAGGATAAGTTCTATTGATGAGTCAAGATCTTAAGGCTTGAAGAGAAGTATCTTTGGGTGGTTTTGATCTTTTATAATTGGCGCATGTCTTAATCTGTAAATCTGATGATCTGGGTATAACTGATGTCTGAATAGTTGTAAAGAGTAAATCATTTTTTACAGATCTGTACGCAAGTTCAGTATAGCTAAGGTGCGTATACACACTGGTTCGGCATTTCAAAACAGCGTATATGCAGGTTTGCCTTGAGAAAAGTGCGTATGAACGCAGGTTCGACACATTGAAGTAGCGTACGTCTCATAAAATATGTTTTAGCTACTTCTGTTTACTGTTGCAGTGTTCTGGGTTCTGGTTTGGGTTTTGGTTACAGCTTTCAGAAAAGTGATTGTTTGATTCAGTTTTGGTTGGTACAAAGGAGATTGGTTGATGTAGATATATTTGATGTTTGATTGATGTTATTGATGGATCCAGTCTAAAAATTTATGAAACATGGTACCTGGAAGAAAAGAGAAGGTTGTAGCCTTCTGTAGGTCAGCACCTACATACTAGTACATCAATTAGTACAAGAGCTAAGGGGGTTGTAGCTCCCTTCTAGAAGAAGCTGGAGAATGAGAGAAGGTTATAGCCTTCTGCAGGTAGAAGCTTGTGTACTGGTATAAGATTGCACCAATACGGAAATATTGTAAAAAGAAGTTTCTTATTAAAAGAAGATAGAGACGAATTGCAGCAGGTGGTTTTCACCCACACTGGGTTTCCACCTTATATCTTGTGTTCTTGTGTGTGATTGTCTGCTCTATTTTTACTGTACCTGGTTACTGTTATATGGTTCTGATGCACAGATTAAAGATCAACATCTGATGAAATAACTAAATTATAAGTCTGCAGGATATACGCTAGTTTCCTTAACTGCAGTTGCGTATATACGCAAGTTTCATTAACTGAAGTAGCATATTCAAATCTGATTGTCAAAAGAAATATTATTGACTTGCTAATACTGATTCACCCCCCCTCTCAATATTATTTCCAACAATTGGTATCAGAGCAGGTCCTTCAAAAGAAGCTTGATCGCTTGAAGGAAGATCTATCATCATGAGCAACTACGAAAGAGAGGCATCCATCAAGCCACCAATATTTGATGGGAGCAACTTCGTCTATTGGAAGGTAAGAACCACAGCCTATGTTCTATCTCTTGGAACAGATGTTTGGGAAATCGTGGAAGGAGAATACACATTTCCATTCGCAATTCCTACAAATACGACAGGTAAAAAGCAATATTAAACAAATGCAAAGGTTGTCAATACTCTATTGCGGAGTCTGTCACAATCAAAATTTGTCAAGGTTATGCAGCTCAAAACCGCCAAAGAAAGATGGGACAAGATCATTCTAAGCTATGAAGGAGACGATCAGGTAAAACGTGCAAAACTACAATCTCTCATAATTCAATATGAAACTCTCAGAATGCACAATGATGAAAGTATAGCTAATTATTTCTTACGTATAGATGAGATTGTTAATCGCATGAAAAACTTGGGTGGAGATAAAAGAAGTTACTTTAGTTGAAAAGGTTCTAAGATCCTTGTCTTCTAAGTTTGAATCAAAAGTTTATGCCATAGAAGAAAAGCAAGATCTTCAGAGTATTACTATGTCACAGCTACACGAAATCCTAACTGCTTTCGAAATGAGAAAAGGGGGTCCATCGGATATGAGAGAAGCCGCATTCAAAGCTTCAGAAAAAGGAGAACTCAATGAGTCAAGACATACATCAGAAGGAGAGGAAGAATCAAACTTTGTCAAGAACCTTCAACAAGGTTCTGGAAGATTCAGAGGTAAACTACCTTTCAAATGTTTTGCTTGTGGAAGAGTAGGTCATTATTCTGTCAAATGTCGTCACAAAGATAAGCTTGATAAAGGGAAGGAATCAGCAAAATGGAATAAAAAACAAATTGTAAATAAGAAGAGCTACTATACGCATGAAGATAGTGATGGTTTATCAAATAGTGATGAAGATGAAAATAATAATGATTATAGAATTCTGATGGCTTTTGAAGATGATGATTTCTTGGATGCTTTAGATGAAGATGGTCTCTATGAAGAAATTTCTAAACTTAAAATCTGTTTAGAAGAAAAGAGTATGATTATAGATGCTCTTACATGCCAACTTGCTAAAAGGGAAAAACACAATGAAAAGTTAGAATGTGAAATTGTGGGTCTAAGAAAAGAAATTGAGAAAACAAAAGCTCTCAATCTTAAGTTTGCTAAAGGATCAGAAACTTTAGATGAAATTATCAAAGTGCAGCGTTCTCCTCTGATAAAGACAGGTCTTGGATATACTGAAGAACCATCTCAAGCACAGAGGCCATCAACCTCCAAAAGCTATCTTGATGCAGTAAGGAGAAATGGACAAGTTAACAATCATCAGCAGAGGCTTAAAGCAGATCACCAGGTAAATCGAGTTCAATCTACTTCAAGGATGAACAGAAGCTATAACCAACCACAGGTAAATCATTCTCAATTTGCTTCAAGAAAGAATGTCAATGGAAACTACAATCATCAGGTCAGTAGATTCGATAATCACAGGAATTTCTTTAATGACCAATGTTTTTCATGTCATAACTTTGGACACAAAGCTACTGAATGTGTTGCTTACAAGACCATCATGACTAGAGAAGCACGAAATCAAAGGAATGTCACTGGGATCATGAAAAGGACCTACAGTAACTTTTTGCTCTTGAAAATGAAATAGAATGCTCTATCTGTAACAACTTCGGTCATGAAGACTCTGAATGCAGGAGTAAATTTCAACAAACATCTCAGAAGGAGCAAGCTTCATTGGGTCCCAAGACATGGAAAACGAAAGAACCGCAAACCGAAAGATGTGGTATAGCCTTATATGCAGAAGGACAAGAAAATCAATGGTACATCGACAGTGGATGCTTGAAACACATGACAGGTGATAAAGAAAAACTTCAATCATATAGGACCTTAGAAAATGAAAGGAATGTCACATTTGGAAATGACACCCCTGCAGTGATAAAAGGTAAAGGCTTTGTTCTCTTAAAAGAAAAGGTCAAAGCTGGGAATTTTATGTATGTTGATGGTTTAAAGCATAATCTATTGAGTGTTAGTCAAATGTGTGATCAAGGAAATGAGGTAGTATTTCGATCAAATGGATGTGTTGTTCATGAACTTGATACAGGAGAAGCAGTGATCAAAGGCATAAGAACTCCAAATAATTTATACATACTCAAGGGAGGACAGCAACAATGCTATCTAAACAAAAATGATGAACATTGGCTATGGCACAGAAGATTGGGGCATCTAAGCTTCCCTCAGATAAAGAAAGCATGCAAATTCCAGGTTGTTCGTGATCTTCCTGACATCAGAATTCCAGAAAATACAATATGCAAATCATGTCAATTTGGTAAGCAAATCAGAACACATTTCCCTGAGAAGGAAGGACCAGCTAGTAAGCCGCTTGAACTTGTCCATACTAATTTATGTGGTCCATCAAGGAAAAAGTCACCTCGTGGAGAAGAATACTTTATATTGTTCATTCACAACTTTTCCAGAATGTCTTGGATAGGACTTCTAAAGCATAAAGACGAAGCATTTGAAAAGTTCAAAGCATTCAAAGCTTTGGTTTAAAACGAATCAGATCGCAAAATCAAATGCCTCAGATCTAATCGAGGAGGGGAATTAACCTCGGATGAATTCTTCGACTTCTGTGAAGAACATGGAATAAAAAGGGAATTCTCTGACTCCTCAGCAAAATGGAGTGGTAGAAAGGATGAACAGAACTATTAAACAAATGGCTCGTGCTATGCTAGATGAGTCTAGAACTCCAGCAACCTTCTAGAGTGAAACTGCATTTGTTGTCATCACTATTCTCAACAAAACAAATGTTCGGGTAAACAGCACTCAAACTCCTCATGAACTTTGGTATGGTAAGACTCCTACTGTAAAATACTTCAAAGTTTTCAGAAGCAAATGTTACATCAAAAGGACTGATGAAAAACTTGGCAAGTTTGAACCTAGAGCAGATGAAGGCATTCTCCTCGGTTACTCTTCCCGAAGTAAAAGATACAAGTGTTATGATAAAAGACTAGGGAAAATTGTTGAAAGTATTGACGTTGTGATTGATGAAGCAAGCGAAAATCCAAAGCAGGTAAAAACTGAAGAGTGGGAAGAAGATGAGGATTATCCTTCCACATCAAATCAGACTAATGTTGAAGAAGAAGAAACCAATGAAGCACCAGAAGAGCAGATAACAGTAGAAGAAAAGACTCCATCCAGATATGTTCAGAAAAATCATCCAGAGACTCAAATTTTGGGACAGAAAGAGGCAGGTGTACAGACAAGAACTATTACAGTAGCTTCAAGCTATCTAGCATTGCTTTCCTCCATTGAACTGCAAAATGTACATGAAGCATGCAAAGATGAATGTTAGGTCAAGGCCATGAATGAAGAGCTTGAGCAAATTGAAAAGAATAATACTTGGGAATTAGTTCCTAGACCTCATGATAAGAATATCATTGGAACCAAATGGATATTCAAAAACAAG
>APFE030754913.1:0-19429 GCA_000404065.3 Pinus taeda
TGTCATAATAGCATTAATTACCATCACCTGGTCATTCACATCACCGTTCATTGTGAACCAGAACTAATGTAAGTAGCTAACATAGGGGATACCTCCATCATGCTAGCATCATCATAACCTTAATGGAACCATACATATAGATCAAGGCTATCATCATTATAACATCAATAGAAACATGTCTATCCTTTACTACTATCACCATCATGATATCAATAGAGAATACACATAATCATTAATTATATCGAAATCATAATAGAGAACATACTTAACCATCACATTCGCTGATAATAGAGTCACGTTTCTGGATCCTCAGCCTGAGTTACTCATAGACTAAAGTATGCAAGATAATGTCATATTAGAGTCAGGAAACTAGGGTGGGCACTACACAAATAATGGTTAAATGAGAGAGTGCTCAACCAATTAAGTTACCAACTCTACCAGAGTTGGATTTGGAATTAAATTAATTATGAATAATAGAATTAAATTAATTATGAATAAGTTATTTTTAAATTCAAAATATATCATGTTGTTGTTATTATTATTATATATTTACAAGTGGCATCATGGAATGTAAGATGCTTTTTTATTGTCAGATAATATAACAAACTTGCCTCTGACAAAAGCACGCCCACTACTTGGCATCTACATTCAAATTGGTCTGAACGTTTGATTAACCCCAAGCGCCCACTACTTAGCATACCTTATCTGTCACACACTGGTGCATCTGCGAATTCCAAGTTTGTACAAGTGTTGGGTTTGACAGCTGTCTTTAGAAGTTTCTCGTTCAGCTTCACAAATCTTCTGTGCACAGCCTTAGGATCAATCCTCGTTACCAACAGACAATATAAAAGCCCTAGAGCAGAGAAGAAGACGAAGACAATATAACATGCCAATAGAGAACACTGCAAACAAATTAAAAAAAGACAAAAACCGGCCAAATCAAGTAAAAATATATACACGATAACTGAATCAAATCGCCCAGCAATAAACCCATAGAAAACGAAAACAACAAAGCCAGAATCGCAGAGCAATAAACTAAAACTAGAGAAAACAAAAATAACAGGTGAGCAAGAATTTGCTGATCCCCAAAAATAACAGGTGAGCAAGTATAACACAAGACCACAAATCTTCAAGAAAACAATGGCTTAAACATTTACTACATCGAGAACGATGGTAAAAGGTGCGGCCATTATTTATTTTAGTATGAAAAGCATTCAAACGGCAACGTAATGGAGGATCCAAAGCTTTTCTTTTAAAAGGTGCGGCCATTATTTATTTTAGTATTAAAAGCATTCAAACCCCTATCATGGACTCCAAACCCCTATGGTTGCTCGATATGGACTTCTTCCTCAATGATGACATTGAGGAAGGTGATCTTCACATCCATCTGGTAGGTGGTCCACCTTGTCTGAAAAGATATTGAAAGAACTTCTTCAATAAAGGAATATCTAGCTACAGGAGAAAAAGTCTCCTCATAGTCTACTCCCTCATTATGAGAGAACCCATGAGTTGCAAGAAACATCTACAATATTCTTTACCAACATCCCTCTCTGCTCCAAATACAACAAGCTAAAGCAAACACTCCTTATTCGATTATTTATTTATATTCGAATCTACATCCATGTGCTTCTACTATGTTCCATGTCAATCCTTGTGATGTTTTTCTAGGTTTCATTTACCATGGTTCACATACACATGAACCATCACTTGATGTAAGCAATCAGTTCATTAGGTTTAACACTAAGGGATGATTGCTTTAGTAGAAGGAAAGGATGTTTGTTATAATCACAATGACAACCTTGAATTGTATGGTTTGAAACTTTGATGCTATGCTCAAGTAAGTGCCAACGTGCGATATCTAAACATTCCTTTGTCTAACTGTAATAGCTCCAACTCCATTAATTTGTAACTAATCATTCCTAGTGAATTATTTCCATCTTGGTGCTAAAATATATGATCATTTGATTTAGGAGACTTGCGGGTGTAATTTCTTTGATAGTGAATTCTCCCCTAGTGTGTCAATGTAAATTAGCCTTTCCCATAACTCTCATTTCTTGTTCTTTCTTTAATGGTTGAGTGGAATCCATTAAAGCCACTAATGCTACTATGAAATCAAAGATTCCTGGGAGCTCCTATTCAATTGGAGAGGTATCCTCAAGGTTTAACATGACTTCATTCGTGGATGCTACTCAAGCATTCCACCTGCTGTAGTGATGATATTTTCGTGCCTGCACCTATGGGTGGTTTAAGACTTTAGATCTTATCAAATTAATAACTTTGAGGAAACTACATTAATTGTTGATGTTAAGGGGCATAACTAATCTTCTACATAGTCATGATGAGCTAAACGACGCTCACGCAAATTTGCATTCATCCACTTGGCTAAATTTCTTGCACATTGAAATCACCTCACATAAAGTGTCCCTATTTGGTCTCATATTACCCCCATAATGTTCTCTAGTTCCTCCAACTACTATGCATCATTGATATGCAAACCATATCAATCATACACAAGAGCTTTTGGTATTTTCGCTTGATATCATCAATTATCCAACTAAGGATATCTTCTATCATCCTTCAACACCATTATATAATTGATCACTCAATAGACTTACATTAGTATTTCATAGGTCCACAACTTATTCTTAGCATATTCAATATATTTAATTCGATCATTAACACGATTACTTTTGGTGGTTTATAGGATCATGGTATTTGGAAACCCATGGTATTTTCTCGTGATATTTGATGCAATTAAGCTTATTTTAAGGCTTGAAGGAATCCATTGTAAAATACCTCGAGTGGCTTGGTGCTTGGCTGGGTTGGATTATGGTAACAAATATATATATCTCGAGTGTTGGCTTTCCTAGTAAAGTGTGTCCAAGGTAAATATTGACTCTTATGTACATGTTTTCCATGTGTATAATCATTTGTGTTTATATTATTTCTCCAATTGTGCTATGATACCACATGTTAAAAATGGAGTGTAACTAGAGAAATGAAGGAAACTCATGGTACACATGTAAAAAAGAGGATTTTAAGGAGTTCTTCAAGCCTTTAAATAGGATCCATCACATTAAATACCATGGGTCACCCATGCCATGGGCTCATAAAACACCAATGGTAAATCCATCAATGACCAAAACAAGGTTATCTTAACTACTTTGTGAGTCAATATTAACCTAACATAAGACACACAGGATTCATGTTATGGTGAATAATTATCAAGTAGAACACCAATATACAATCTTGTAGATTGTAGGTAAAATAAAGGGAAATAAATTTTCTTTATTAATTGATCCAAATGACAATAAAACTTTTATTTCTCCAAATTCATTATTTAGATGTGGTTTAATGGCATGAAAGAAAATTCATTATAAATTGGTTGAGATGACTTTAATTATTAAAAAGGGATAGAACAATTGTTAAAATATTACGAACATAATTTGAGAGCATGCAATACTTAAATACTATCAATATGATCACCTTGGGATCCAATGTTATAATTCATGGTACGGATTGGTTGGGAGCTCATGAAATAATTCTAGATATGAAAGGTAAGTTACTTTAATTTGTAGATGATTTAGGGAAAAGAAGAATCTTGGTAGGAACCGAGAGATAAGCAACTCTAAGACTCTTTTCAGCGTTACAACTTAAAATGGGTCTTAGAAAAGGGTGTTTTATGTATGTGGTAATGGCTATGAACTAGAATATATATTCAAAAGATATATAACATCATCAAATATTGTTAGAATGTCTTGATGCATTTCTAGAAGAGTTTCCTAGACTACCATTAAAATGTGAGATATAATTTACTATTGAACTTAAACCACGAATATAGCCTATTTCCAGGCCTCTATATTGTATGATTATAAAAGAATTGCAGGATTTACACATGCGACTTCAAAATATATTGAAGGGTTGACTTAACCTGGAGAACCGGTGATTTTTATATTAAAGAAATATGTGTCTTGGAGGCATTACATTGACTAAAAGTAGGTACATACAAGCAGAATTAAAAATCAATACGCCTTACGTCAAATTCACAATATTTCGATTGAATGAAAGAAATTGTGGTATTTTCTAAAATTCATATATAATGGTCTTTGATATCTAAATTGAAAATAAGGAAGAAGGTATTGCAAAGGAAACATTTAAAACTTGTTTTGGATACTATGAATTTGTGGTGGTACCTTTTGGGCCGACGAATGTTGTAGGAATATTTACAAGTTTGATGAATCAATGTTGTGCATCGAAACAACCTATTAGAGAAAAAAAAAAAAAGAGAAAAAGAAGTAACTCAATGAGTTGACAATGAAATAGAAGAATGATCTTGAACCCTCTTTAAAAGGGAAAGCTCCTTTCACAATATAACCTATGTACAAGTTGATATGCTCTCTAAAGCTAGGTATCCTTGGTATATATAGGTGACAATGGGTACAATTACAATAAAAGGGTCTAGTAACCAATAAGGACAATACTAATATAATAATATAAATATAATAGTTCAATATCTAGAAGGATTGGTGCCTTATCACATTAGCTGCATTATCATCTATTAGGTCATATATTCATTACTCATTCATTTACAAGTCAAAACGTGATGACAACCATACATTGTCACAGTCATAAAAAAATATTCATAATTACCATAAAAACAATAGAAATAATGAGCATACAATAGCCATATATGCCAGAAATGAACCAGTGCATTTACACCTAAAATACCAAGGAAAGGAACTCTTATTGATGAATGCAAAAACCAACCCAGTATGCGACTACCCCGTTCCAGCCGACCATAGATTCGATGAGCCAATCCTCTCTTCAGCCAACCACTCCCGTGCCATATTCCAAACATGAATGCGGGACTCATAATGGAGAAGAAAGGAATGAGCATGCATGCCACTAAATTTATCCACCTATATCATGGGAAATTTTACTACCTCCTAGTCCCTAGGCTTTATGGTAACCCATAATCTAATTCAAGGGTCACTAGGCCATGATCGATACACCACCCTCCATCCTTTACCACATATCCCACCATTCACAGTAAAGGATTGCTAGGCTTGATCGAGGGATCCCACCTCTAGGATTTATTGTATATCCCGCCACTCACTAGTCGAGGATTCCTAGGCCTCTCTGAGGCACACAATACCTGTATTTACGGTAACCCACAGTCCGTTTCAGGGGTTACTAAGCCAGTGGATTTACCACAATCCATAGTCCAGATCAGGGATCACTAGGTCATGTGTTTTCCCTTTCAGAGATCTTCCTCAATCACCTTCAAATCCATCCAACAACCCAACTCCACTAAAACATGAGAACCCATCACCTCAAGGCTAACCAGAAATGGAAAGGAAAGGCCGAAGAGCGCTGCCACACCTAGAAAATTCCATGGAAATGAAAAAAATATAACCAATAACACACATAGATAACCATGCATGCCAAATCTAGCAAGGAAATCACACATGCAAATGAATCCCTGCAGCTAAACCCATTGTAGCTGCCTAATCCTTCTTTTGTTGCTTGAGCTTTGCTTCCTCTTCTCTTTTCTTGATCCAATGTTGAAGTGTTCCAAGAAAACTCTAAGTGTCCGAGAGTGTGTGTGTGTGTGTGTGTGCGCGTATGTGTGTGTGTGAGAGAGAGAGAGAGAGATCCAAAACTGAACTGACAAAAAACTACCAACTGATCCTCATAAGCCATTTTATTAATGTGGCCTCTATTTTCTTCATTTTCCCATTATTTTTATCAATTTTCCTCCTCACATGCAATCTATAGCCTTTCACTTTCATTTTATCCTAATTTCCATTATTTTCATAAATAAATTGTCAAAAATTCCATTTTTCCTTTCCAAATCCTTTGCCATTGCCTTTGCCAATTTCCTTGGCCATAATAAACAAAATGAACAACCTCATTAGGATATTTTTTCCCAACATTCAACCTGGAATAATTGTGCCATAATCGGTTATTATTATGCCTTTATTAACTTTATTTACATGGAATTTTCACTTGGGTTGCTAAATTAGCACCTTGGGATCATATCTTATAATTCTTATGGATTGGTTGGGAGCTCATGAAATAACTCTAGAAATGAAAGGTAAGTTACTTTAATTTGTAGATGATTTAGGGAAAAGGAGAATCTTGGTAGGAACCAAGAGGGAAGAAACTCTAAGATTATTTTAAGCCTTACAACTGAAAAAGAGTGTTAGACAAGGTTGTTTTATGCATGTAGTAGTGGCTATGAACTAGAATAAATACTCAAAAGATATATAACATCATCACATATTGTTAGAGTTTCTTGATGCATTTCTAGAAGATTTAGCTAGACTACCACTAAAACGTGAGATATAATTTACTATTGAACTTAAACCACGAATATAAGCTATTTTCAAGCCTCTATATTGTATGATTATTCTAGAATTGTAGGATTTACACATGCAACTTCAAAATATATTGAAGGGTTGATTTAACCTAGTATATAAAATTGGGGAGAACTCGTGATTTTTATATGAAATAAATGTGTCTTAGAGGCATTGCATTGAATACAAGTAGGTAAATGCAAACACAATTAAAAATGAATACACCTTACCTCAAATTGATGATATTTTGATTGAATTAAAGAAGTCATGGTATTTTCTTAAATTGATATATAACGGTCTTTGATATCTAGATTGAAAAATAAGGGAGAAGATATTGCAAAGGAAACATTTAAAACTTGGTTTGGATACTATGAATTTGTGGCGGTACCTTTTGGGATGACCAATGCTCTAGAAACATTTACAAGTTTGATGAATCAATGTTATGCATCGAAACACCCAAGTAGCAGAAAAAGAGAAAAATAAGTAGCTTAATTACTTGAGAGTGAAAGATAAGAATGATTTTGAACCCTATTTAAAAGGGAAACCTCCTTCTGCAATATAACCAATGTACAAGTTGATATGCTCTCTAAAACTCGGTATCCTTGGTATATATAGGTGACATTGAGTACAATTAAATAAAAGTGTCTAGAAGCCAATAAGGACAGTATTAATATAATAATACAATATCTATGGCTTAACATACTCTCATCTTCAAAAAAGTGTTGCCTACAAAACTTGATTAACTGTGGATGCTTATGCATGAAGAACTCATATTACCATGCCACCTCATCTACTAATATGTTCTTCCACTTGATGAGGAATTCAATAACTATCCGATTTCGTAGTTTCTTCATCCTTTACCCAAAGATTGTTTTTGCTTCTAATATGATTTTCTCTTCTTCATTAATATCTACTAAAGTAGAATATTAAAACAAGAAGAGTGAAAAATGGTGTGAGGAGCCTTGAACCCTAAAGCCGCCGCCGCCTCTGTGCCCTCGGCCTCTGTTCGGCCTCGGCTCTCTGTAGCTGAAGGGGACATGCCATCCCAGATCTGGAGGTCGGCGCATTCCCCATCCATTTTGAAACAGGTTTGGTGCATATTCCCGGAGCCGGCGCCGATTCCAGACCATGAAGATGCCGCTGCCGCTGCCTCCCTGTTCTCGCCTGCTGCTCGGCCTCTGAACGAACCTGCGGTTGAAAGGGGGGCTTGTTTCAGGATTTACAGAAGCGAACCTGGGATGTTGCTCCAAGCGTAGGTTGAGCCGCAGGAAGGGGCGACCCTCCATGTGTTAAGCTCAGGCACGAATAGCCAGGGCAGTTCTGGTTTCCCCACTGATAAGGGGCCTCTCTTCAAATCAGACACCCTTCCCTTTGCTGCGTTCTCGAGCTGGAGCTACAGCCGCCTTCGACAAAACATGTCTTCTCTACCGCTGCCTCATTGGCGTAAAGATTTGGGAAACTCAAAAGATTCTAGCCCTGTGCTGCTCCAGAACTCCTCTGAAATTTCCTCTGCTCCTTTTCAGGTTCAAATCGCACAAATTCTGGGCAAGACCATTCTGCAATGGGTAAACTCTACAGATCTTGTGCAAAACCTCAAAGCTAATTTGGAGCACAGACTTGGGATTCCCTCAGCTCTACAGAGGCTTATTTTCCAAGGTAAACAGCTCGATGATCAGTTTCCTCTCTCTTTTTACAGCATAAAAAACAACAGCCCTTTAGTGTTTTCCTTTCGCTTGAGAGGCGGAGCTGCAGGTCAATCTTCTTCTGCTCCTCCATTCTCCTACAAATCTGCAGTCAGCTCTAAGATACCAGCATCTCCTGAACCTCCCAAACCCAAGCCTTTTTTGGTTGACAAGTTGGAGGAGGTTCCCTCTGTTGAGATCTCCTACTCTAACCTTGCAGAACACACCCAAAAATTTGCTGAAAGGGCCATCATATGCAGATTCAACGGGCTCTGGCCACGCTCAAAGGATCTCTATGACTGGATCAAAGACAACTGGACTCAACGCTGCAAGGTTTATTTCTGTCCAAAGGGATACTTCATAGTGCTGTTCAATCTCACCGAGCACTACGAAAAGGCCTTAGAAGAAGGCCCTTGGTTCATGGGTTCAGCAGGCCTCTTCTTAACTCCATGGTTCCCAGACTTCGACCCAGCCTCAGCAGTCATTACTAAAGCCCCGGTCTAGATCAGACTTCCTAATCTCCCAATTCACCTTTGGCGCACAGAAGTATACAGGCAAATAGGCAACGCCTTGGGCTGCTTCTTAATGGGAGACTACGCGAGGGAACTGCAAGGGCTCTATACATATGCTAGAGTATGTGTGGAGCTAGATTTAAGCAAGGGATTGCCAGAGCAAATCAATCTCAAGATCAATGACTCTGTTTGGACCCAGATACTAGACTACGAAAATACTGCCTTCCGATGCCGCCATTGTCACCTAACAGGGCACCTGTAGAACTCCTGCCCTTCGCTGGCAGCAAAAATGAAAAAGGGCTTCTTTGCAAAAACCAAGCCCAAGCGATGGGCTCCCTGTCCTCCGCCGCCAGCCGGAAGCTCTAGCTCCCCAAGTTCGTAGGATGAGGAAAGCGATCCAGAACCGGACCAGGCGCCCCAGCCGATGGATCCGCCTACGGATTCGAAGGGACCCTCCCATGTTACAGCAATCTCCCAAAAACGCGCTCATGAGACTTCCTCCTCTGATTCAGAAAAGGAGTGCCTGAAGATCGAGAATTCCAGCCTGCAAGTCGTTTTAGCTCATTCTCCCGAGGTTGGCTGGACAAAAGTCAACAAAAAGAAAGGGAAAAAACTCTGTGTGGTAGCTTCTGCCCCTGTGGGGTAAAAGCTTGTTAGTCTGTCTTGCTCTCGAGTTATTATTTGTAACTGTGAGTTTTCTTCTTTCTTCCGGGACCGAGGTTGATGGATCCATCATTTTCGGTCTGACGATCTCTTGCTTTTTATGATTGTACTATATTTTTCTTTTACTTAATAGATTTAGTCTTTACCAAGAAAAAAAAAATATCTACTAAAGTAATATGAATTGGGATATTTTCATTGAGTACCTTATTTAAGATAAAAATATGGAAGACTAGTTGTATACATGAAGATGGATGCAACTCCAATTTTTTATGCCATAATTCCAATCTTTTACAACGCCATCTAGGGACCATAGCGTTGATTTTTCTATGACACTAGCGATCATGTTTGAGTCTAAGATCACGATCACAAACACACTCAAATGCCACAAGATAAGCACTTTTCACTACAAAGAACATACAATAGTGAATTAGCTAGTACAAAAGACAATTTTTAACCCACAACTTGCTATATTACAAATCTTAATACAAAAAAATTAGGGACCCCATACTAGGGATCACGACCCTTACATACAACTATGATACTTGAATGGCTAGGGCTTGGTGCCAATAATTATGATCACCAATATTTCCTTCAACGAGATACACTTGACCTACTTGCTAATGTAGCGCTTCTACAATTGTTTAAATCTATGTAGCTTCAACATATGTGGAAAGTTCTTTTCCTCCTCTTCTGCTGATCACCACAACCTTTACAAATTCAGAATGCTTACGTCTCCAACCATCAATACTGCCACTATCAATATTCTATCTGCCTCTAGAATGATTGGACATAGGCTCATTGATATGCCCTCTACCAACCCTCTTGCTCCACCAAGATGGACTACTCTCTTGGACTTCAACATCTGTCATCTTATCAATGATTCTCTAGACCAAATCTCTGACCTAACGACTCATCATATCTGCCTCCTAACTATCCCTTAAGTGATCAAAGGATCACTATACATGGGGTCTTCATACTCAACCCTCTTTTCATTCCTATAGTTTCCCCTTTGGGGATATCCTTGAGGTTGTTCCTCTTGCATGCATCGTCCATGGCTAATATATACAATCCCTCTAAGCTTATGAGATCTTCGTCTTCTGTCATATCGGCATCCTCAGTGTGTGCTGAGGGGGTCTCCGCGCCTTGCATGTCTGGCGCACTGGGAGCTACTATGGTGGATGATGTTGGAACTTGCCAAGGATTGACTACCCCAGCCTATCCATGGCTAGGACATGGGTTTCTTGGGTTCTTGAAGTAGAGGTTGGGGCTTGTTCTTTTAGACTTTTCTGGAGAGTTGTAGGCACCTCAAAGCTGTTACGAGTGGAATATGTTTTAGGTGCCTTGGATCCATTGGATTCTTTGTATATTGCCTTTTGGAGGGGATTTTGTCAATACATCGTCCTCCTTGGTTGCTTCGCCATTCTCAGATCACTTGGGGGAAGTTAGTTGACAATGACAATGTTCATTGCAGTTGCGACATATGAAGGGGACATTTTCATAGTCGAGCATTTGGATCCAATCAATGTCCTCATATTCTAGTCCTACGACTTACGGAAGAGTGCCTGATATGCTCATATAGACATAGATCTTAGCATAGAAGGCATACCTTCCTTGCTTGGTTTGCTCCGAGAGATGAACGAATCTTCCTAGCTTATTGACAATTTTAACTAGGGTTTCAGGGTCCTAGTACTCTTAAGGGAGAGAGTACAAGCATATCCAAACTGGTTCCCATGAGAATTCATATTTGTCTAGGTAGAAATTTCTATACATTAACACATGTAGAGGCTAATGAGGTTGAATAAGTAAGGGCCTCCTTCCATTACAATGCAAAGATATCAAAACCAATAAAAAATCACAATGAAGTACCCTTTATAGTTGAGTTAAACATTGTAGTGGGATTTCAGTTTCCACCTTAGCGCAATTCACTGCAGAAGGGATTTATCAGTCAGCTAGATGCCGATGAATTTGCAGATACTATGCGTGGGGATCTCCAGGGATTCGGCAATGTAGGTGTTTGGGGCAAAGTGATTTTGCGCTCTCGACAATTCTGGGAGGGAGGTGTCAGGCCTGTCGATATCCATGGTGTCACTTGACTTGGGCTTGGGAGGGATCGAGGACGAATGACGGGGTTGGTTAAAAGACGGGTTGGAGGTGTTAGGGACCCCTCCTCCCTGAGTGGTCATTGATCGCGAATCAAAATGGGGATTTTTCACGCTGTATTAGATGGCCAAAGGTGAATAAGTTAAAACTATGGAGGATTCAAGTATAAACCACAAATGTGCATTCACGCAGAGCGAGCTGCAAAACCAAGATAACCACAAGAATTCATATTAATGTTTGAATTACATAAAGAAATTTAATTCTATTAAAGGATAATTTTTTTATATTAATATTAAAAATGCATGGAAAAAGATAAATTATTTTGCAAATATATTTATATTAAATATAAGATGAAATTTCATTGTTTTTGAAATGAACTTATACACACTTCAACACTTGCACAGTACTCCAAACATTCCTCGTGTCTTATTTGTTTAGAAGACATTCAAATCAACAAAAAAGAAAACTATTAATTTAAGAGAATATTTAGAGAGGGCTTGGAAATTATAAAGCATCGAAACAATCTCAATAGGGATACTAGACTTGAAGTCAACACAAATTCGCTCTCCTTATTACGCTACCCATACTATCTAATATTCCGCTTAATTCTCCTCCCTTTGTCCTCCCTTGCCTTCCCCTTCTGCCCCCTTTCCTTTCCCTTGTTTCTCTTTCGTTGTTGGCCCCACCTTCCCTTTTTCCCCTCTGCCCCCCTTTTCCTTTCCCTTGTTTCTCTTCCGTTGATGGCCCCACCTTCCATTTTTCCCTTGTCACCGGTCCTTTATCTAGTTTATTTTTATTTCTTTATCTTAGTATTTCCTTAAGTAAGGCATCACTTTTTTATTAATCCTTCCCTCTCTGCATTATATCGCATTTGTATCTTTCTTTACCTATATCCTTTTTCTTACTACACTATCTTATTCATCTCTATTTCATCTCCATTATATCTCTATTTTCTTATGGAATTCTTTCTCTATATTCTAAAAAAATTACTATTAATTAATTAATTTATCCATAAATTTATTTTATGGGTTAAGGTTACCTTATATTATTTTTGAATTGATATATCCACATATTAACCAATTATATCAGATCATACAATCACTATTATAGTAAATCCTAAACCTTCAATCAAAATAAAACTTTTATTATTTCAAAATCCTTCTTTGAATTATATTATCCCATATTGAATTACCTTTATTTTTAGGGGTTTTCCCTTTTTCTTTGGATCTTTCTTCTACATTTTTTCTTTAGGGTTTTCTCTTAAGATTTTCTATATTCTCTGCTTCCATTATCCAACCATCCATTGATTTTCTCTTCTCTCTCACCCTTACTTCTATATAACCCTTCTCTCTCACCGTTACTTCTTTATAACCGTTAGATCTATGACATTATTCTTTAGACACATATGTCCCGATGAGGGGATATGCCATTGAATAAAAGCATCCACAATAAAAATAAAATGGATAACCTGTATTTATTTCTGAATAACCATTCTTCAAACTTTGATCACAAAAATATGCAATCAATGTTCATTATCTTAATATTTTCATAATATCATTAATTTTTTAGATTAAATTATAAATGATGAAAAAATGATACTTTAATTTTTATCTTATATCAATATAGATTCATCTTAAGTTATGGATATACTGCGCCTCAGAGAGGGATCAAATTTCTCAATTGCAAATGTCTTTGTGGTTGAAATTTTCACATAAAGAAATTTGATTGTTGTGCGTGCTAGTAGATCCGAACTTAAGATGGATCTATATTGATTATTAATATTAATATTTATCTTTATATAAATTTCACATCTATATATCCCGATTTTTAGTTTTATGAAAATTCAATAATATATGTATCCTTATTTACTTTTATAAAAATTTGATAATATATTTGGTTACATATATATGGAGAAATTTTCTTTGGTATTTTTATAAATTTTTAAAATTTAAAATTTTTAATGTGTTATGGAGTGTTGCTTATAAATATATAGATAAATAGAAAAAACTTTTATTGCAAAATATTGATTTTTTATATACTTATCAATTAAATTTGAATAAGAATGTTGTAAATATAATAGTTATGAATATGAATTTTAATTTTATTTTCTAGGGAAAAATTTAAATTAATTAAAGTTTTACATATTTATTAATTGTATTTTCTCATTGCGAATATGAATCATTTTACTTAAATCTTTCTTTTGTTAGTTTGTAAGTGGTTTGAGTAGCACCCGACCTCTGCCACATCAGCGCTTAATATGACTGGATTTTTGCCCACGGCCTAAGCTGTGACCTTCACACCATTCCTTTAATTTCTTTTAATGTGATATGCATATTACGGTTTTTTTTAGCAAAAAATATTTATAATTTTATATCAATGCTTGCAAAATGATTTTAATTGAGCCAACATTATGTTTAATTATTATCATTATTTTTTTATCTAATTTTTCCTTTTGAAAACACCACCAATCTCTCATATTAAACTAATATATAAATGTTTAGACTCAATCCCTCCTATATCATCTGGTAGTAAATTATAAAGAATTAATATTTAAATGTTTACCGACAATCTCTCCTATCTCCTCCATTTGAAATTATACCTTGTCCTTAAAATTTAAATTTGTTCTATTTTCTATAAATTATAAATCAAATTATAAAGGTAAAAGCGTAATTAAATATCAAACTAAAGTGTTATTTTGTCCTTTTCCCTTTCAAAAGGGCCGCTAAACTACACCTACATGATAACAAACACACCAACATATGCAAGACTACAGGGTGGGGGACCTCCTTTTAACAGAGCTCACTCAATGGTTTATGTTCACCCTCGTTTTAATAGAGCTCACTCAATGGTTTATGGTCCAAATGCTATATAGTCACAGGTTGGCAAATAGTTGCACATGCTTCATATGGAACAACTAGGAAATAGTTGTTGATGTAAATGTTTTGTGTTGTGTTGGGATTAGTGTTGATTTCATGGGTGGGGACCTCGTTTTAATAGAGCTCACTCAATGGTTTATGGTCCAAATGCTATATAGTCACAGGTTGGAAAATAGTTGCACATGCTTCATCGGGAACAACTAGGAATAATTGTTAATGTAAATGTTTTGTGTTGTGTTAGGATTAGTGTTGATTTCATGGTTTCTGCATACGACTTGTGATTTCCTCTCCCTATATCTGGGAGATGCTTTGAATTTTATCTTTTTATATAATCGGTGGGTTTTGTTTCTTACTTAATTGGTGTAATTAAGTGGAATTCTTTTTTAGAAAGTTGTGAGATTATTTATAAATTTATCATTTTAGTTTTACAAGTCAATTTTTTGATAAAATATTAGAGTTTTAAAGTTCTATAGTGTGTAAATAAGATAGTTGGCAAAGATTCAAAATTATTTTATAAATGAGCCAGAAATCAAAATTATTTTGGAGTCGAAGGCAAAATTATACGATTAAATTACTTTTTAATAATATAAATAACCATAAATTTCAATTATAAATGCAATTAACATAATTATTTACTCACAACTTTTTATTAAACAAAAACAATTATCTAGAAAATAGAATTGAAGTCTATTTTACATTCTACAATTTCTTTCTACGAACAAATTTTATTATTTTCCTTGATAATCATATGAGTGTTGAATGCAAAAGTTACACATAAATTTTATACAATATGTTAAGTTGTTGATGTGGTGTCATAAGTTTTTGATATAGTATAGTCTTAGCATTTTAGTAAATAATATAATTTACTAACTTGTTTTAAGAGAAAATATTTGAAATATATTAAAATAAAATACAAAATCTATATTGTATGATAAAATAAATACAGTTGTCATTGAGCTGCTACTTATATATTTAATTTATAATTCGTCACTGAATTTATTGGTGAGGTAAATATATGTTTTGTTAAAAATATATTGGTCGAGGAAGCAATGGGCTTGAAACTAGAATTTATTCATACAATTAAACACATGATATCATTGTTTGATCCAGAAGCTACACATAAATCCAACATAATATATTATATTTCTAGCAAAATATCCTAATTTTCTGATTTACTATGTTTTTAATAAACTCAGACATCATATGCAAGTGAGAATAAATGCTCAATTATCAATTTCTCTAAACACTAAAAAGATATTTAAATTACTACTTATATATTTAATCTATTTTTCAATACCAAATTTCTCTATGAAGTGTAAATATATATTTGGTTAATGATACAACGGTCAAAGAAGCAATAAAATTGACATGATATATTATGCTTCCAAAGTTTTATTGACAATATGTGTATCCAAGTGAGTATAAATCTCGCCCAATTATCAATTTCTCTAAACACTAAAAAAAATATTTCAACTATTACTTATATATTTAATCTATATTTCAATACCAAATTTATATGTGAAGTGTAAATATATATTTGGTTGATAATACAATGGTGAGAGAAGCAATAAAATTGAAACCAACCTCACATACCAAAAGAAACATCCCCAAAATAAGCAACCTGGTTAGATACTAAAACTACATGTAAACCCCACATGCTATATTATGCTTCCAACATCGAAAAGACTCTGAAATTTTAGTTTCAACTATTTTGGTATTAGTAAATAAGTAAATCTTTTCCCATCAAATTAATAGGGTAGATTTTTAATTAGTTGTATTTATTTTAGTCTCAACGGTTAAAAATGGTATTAATGAATATTTAAATATCTGTCCATGAAATTAATAAAATAGATTTTTAATTAGCCTTATTGTGCTTATTGTGCTTGTCTGCGGGAAATCAGAATTTTCCTAACACTATTAATTCTCTTTTGGAATGTGAATCACGGATTAATTAAAAATATAATAATAATAATACGGCCCTATGATAATATTAAGCAGCCAATGAGTGAGACAAGATCCGTAAAAAGAATAAATGAAGCATAAATATACAAGAGAATATTTCTCAGTGAAAATCAGGGTGGAGCATATACAAAACATAGAGAAATGAAAATGTGCTAATGCAAAAAGCATGGTTAACCACTCAAATGATTAACTGCACTTTTTTTTTTAAATGATTAGCTGCAATTCTTTCAAACGAAAGGGCTTGATACTATTTTAAGCCAATCAATCAATGGAATAAAAAATAGATGAAAAATCAATTGGGGTAAAAAAATATGAAATCATTGTTGGATCGGTTGCGGGTTTTTGTTGCAATTAATGGTTTCGGCTGGCACAGAATTCACACGTATTTGTTGGCATTCATTGTTTCGAGAAAATATGGTTCATACCTATTGATTGTTTCGGGAAAATATGTTTGATACCTATTTATTGTTTTTTACACTACGGAATGTAAGAAACAGAGTGAACGTGAAAACAAAAGAAGAACAACTCGTCTGAGCGAGAGTAGTAACTGTATTCAGGAATATTACAAATTCATTTTAACCTTTCAATTCCTGCTCAGGGTTAACCATTTCTTATTTTCGCTATCATATATCTTTAATAGTAAAAGCATTCGACCATAGACTGTTGTCCAAAAGGATCCGCAGACCGTGGATTTTTTAAGAGATATTTCACAAAATATTGCCTTTCCATAAACATGAGTAAAGAGTGAAACTGAAAAACTGCCTGGAATTGCACTCAGCAGAGAAGTCTCGTAAACCTTAAATTCCTCAAAGTAAATGGAAAACCCTCAGTCTGATATCTTTGGAAGTAATTGAACTGGAGCAATCGAATTTTCTGGGAAGAAATTCCCAAATTTTGGGTGGTTATTTCCGTAATTTATACCACCAAACATTAATTCTCATATATATATATATTTTCTCCAAATATACAAAATTAAGCAGACAACCCCTCTAATTGAGATATTAATTTCACCCTGTCTTATTCATTTTTCTGCTCAGAGTTCATCATATCTCGTTCTCCTTAACCTATAAATCCAATATTAAAAGCAACAATTCTTTATACGGAGTTGAATCCCTATCATTGTAAAAAGTATTGTTTCGAATAATTTTATCAACGCATTGACATAAATCTACTAAATCTACTGCAAATGCGTGAAAAATTAGTACTCTGTCAAAATTTTTCACAAACTTAAATTAATTTAATCGAATCCTCACAAAAACTACCTACTTAGTTTTTTAGGAGCATAGGCGATTGGAGCTTAGTTTATCGGCAGCCAACAACATAAGTAGAGGCATTGGTCGTTGCAAAAGCAGAGGAGAGCCACAGAAGGTGGAGACAAGAATTCCTTATCTGGAATTGAATCCTTGCACAAAAATATGCTACAAACGTCTTAACATACCCTGCAAAATGATTTCATCTTCGAACATTTTACAAGTACTATGGCAAATAATTTTATAAGTCTATCGAAATTAAAAGTACTTTAATCGAATCTTTAAAAATATTTCAGAACATCAAAAGGCATTCTGTCAAGCAATTTCATCCGTACTAATGTCAAATAATTCAAGAAACATATTAAAATTAAACTTAATTTAACCACACATTCACAAAACCTTAGAAAACAACAACCCACAGTCTAATCATATCTCCTTTGTCAGGAAATTTCATCAGTACTAATGTCAAATAATTCAAGAAACGTATTAGAATTAAACTTAATTTAACCACATTCACAAAACCTTAGAAAACAACAACCCACAGTCTAATCATATCTCATTTTCGCGATCATATTTAACTTCAAGAGTAAAAACATCTGACCATGTAATTTTCGCTATCATATAAGATTAAGCATTTGACCATGTCATTTAATTTCATGAAAAGAGTAATGGAAAGTGAAGCATATATGGCTGCAATGGGAAGTACATAAGGCTGCATCAGCGGTAGAATAAGGGGAAGTACATAAGGCTGCATCAGCGGTAGAATAAGCACAGGGAAAATGCGAGAAAGCAGAGGCAACTATGCCTTATTTGGAATTGAATCCTTGTGCATAAATGCGAAGAGCGAGAAAGCAGAGGCAACAATGCCTTATTTTCATCATTTTGTGAATCATAGACAGAATGTTAACACAACTTGGAAAATGTTAAGGTATTATGGTGTAGAAGTTAGAGTATTTGTTGATTTGGGTTTTTTGGAACTAAAACATATACATAGAGAGGATAATAAGGTTTCCATTATTGAGGTTATCAAAATGACTTCTTATTTATTAGGTTTATGGAGCACAAGGAAACTAGAATATTTCAGAATAACTATAAAAATATGAGCTTCGAGGTGATGAAGAAGTATCAGTTATGAGTGTAACAACACTTTTTCATGACAACCCGTGTATTTTAGCATGACTATGTGAACTATGGATGTATACAAAATCAATGTGGAAATAAAGTAATTACCGGCTGAAGGGAGGAGCATACATATCCAAATCGCTTAGAGGGAAGGCATGTGATACATTGTTGCTTGCCTGTTGAGGGCCTCTTGCGTGTTGGTTGGTTCTCCTATGGCATGCCATGGGTAGTCCCATACCAACATCTATCAATTGTCATTACTACCCACCTAACCATAAAATGCCTTGTGCTGACAACATTGAAGTCAGACTAGGCAGCCTGAGTGGAGGATGATCTCCCATATTGTCCCATTTTCTTGTGGAATGTAGCAAAGACAAAAAGGAGTTTGTGAACCACAAATGTCAGAGGTGCAAAGGGAGAGAGTCTTTTGGTAGTTTCATGGAGAGGGAGAACGATCAAAGTGTGCAAAATAGACACAAAACAATAGGCTCATATGCTTAATATGTAGAGAACACGTGAAGCACCAAAAATCTATGAAACGAGGGATTTTGGTTGAAGACACAAGGGATGAACTCTATTTTTAAGCTACGATTGTGAAGGAAATAGGAGTGAAGATGGGTGAAAATTTAACACCGGAGATGATTCTTTAGTTTGTACTTCCCCAGCCTAAAGAGGATCTCACCTGTTTGCTGCAAATTCCCAGAAAGTGATGCATCGACCTGCTATCCCTCATCTCAAATTCTAATGCTATATCTCAAATACAACATGCAATCAATCTCTCTACACCTATTCGAATTAGATCATCCACATACAACACTAAAATGTGGGGCTTAGACAGAATCAATAAGAAGTATAGGTTGGGATCCACCTCACTCTTGGTGAAGCCTATGTTTTGCATATTGC
>APFE030754916.1:0-47246 GCA_000404065.3 Pinus taeda
AGTACTTAAACAAAAGTGTAAGTATGCAACTACTTCAATCAAACAAAATATGAAATACTGATCATGAAATCACTGTCTCTGCTGCTTGTCTAAATATGGAAATAAAAGTTAAGCTATTGCACTCAAACAAATCAAAAACTGCAAACTAATAAAAAGTAAAATCGAATCACAACATTCATATTTGGATCCCTCGCCAGTTAGTCTAGCTATGGCTTTCGGAGGTAACCATCAATGAAATGAGCAATCCAATATCTAATTGCAGAAAAGTAAACTAAAATCAAATCACAACATTCATATTTGGATCCCTCACCAGTTAGTCTAGCTATGGCTTTCGGAGGTAACCATCAATGAAATGAGCAATCCAATATCTAATTGCAGAAAAGTAAACTAAAATCAAATCACAACATTCATATTTCGATCCCTCGCCAATTAGTCTAGCTATGACTTTCGGAGGTAACCGTCAATGAAATGAGAAATCTGATATCTAAACTAACTAACAAAGAAAATGAAAAAGACTGAAATCAAAGCATAACTGAAATTGAGAAGCTAAAAAAACAAAGTCAGCAGAGAGGAAAATCTCATGTCACTAATTGATGGAAAAACATGTAAAGAAAAACTAATCTACAATCAACCGGTTGAACACACTTACATGAATTAAAATTGCATGAATGGAAGATCTAATCTATGAAACTTGAAAGCAATCAAATGACATAATGAAATCAAAGCAAAATTACAAAATGAAATCTACTCTACCTTACATTCTAATGTGCTCCATGACATCTACTTCACATCTCCTTCCATGTTGAGAACATCAAAGCTTTATTCAAATTCTTCAAAATTACAAAGTACAACAAAGCTCTCCAAAGCTTTCCAAATCCATCTCACAAGCTAACAAGCTTAAGAACTAACAAGCTAAGACTTAAGAACTAAGCTCTAAACTCTAAGCTGAAACTTAAGAACTAACAAATGAAGGAGAGAGATCTCCTATTTATACAAAAATATGAGAAGCCATCTCATTAATGAGAGTCCATGAATCTCTCCCTCTACCTCTAGATTCCTAATCAAAATAGGAACTGATAAGACACATGTCTTCTTAAAGTTACAATATAATTAGGAGATGTGACACATATCCTCATGATCCCATGATTCTTTCCACTCAAATTCGAATTTGGCCTTAGAGTGCCACATAAGGGTCTTCTAGAAGCCTCCTTTTGACCTACACATGTAAAAAATCTCAGCCCACTTGTTAGGTATAAGCATATGCACATTACTTTCTAATTTTTAACCACAAATTCACTTAAAAGTCTTAGAATTAATAAAGATTGGAAAAACATAAATGTGGCCCAATGATAATGAAAGTGGGAAGAATGTGGTGACATAGTAGTGAAATGGAGGTGAAATGGCGGTGATATTTTGAACATAATAGTGAAACTGTAATGGAAATGAATGACATTTTCAAGACTCAACACGACTCTAGGAACTAGTAACTCAACCCATGTTATTCTAGGGATTTCAGAGTCTTTGTTCCAACCCATAGCCATGGGGAACTTGAGCACCAATCAGAAAAAACAAGTAGAAAAAACCACAACACCATGACTATCCAGGAAATGACAAGGCAAGGCTAAAACCACTATTTATTGAGGAAAACCTCCATGCCAATTATGACAAGCATAAACCATAAACCAATGCATGTACCATGCATTCAAATCTAGGCATGATAAATAACACATGCACATTGTGACCTACAATACACAAGTAATATGTATCCTTGCAGTTGTCCAAGATTCCTCTTGTGCTACCTTGCTTTCCTTACTTTCTTTTCCAAGTGCTTATTCCTTCTCCTTAGCTGATCCTAATCGAATAATGAGCAAAAGTTGTCAACTGATTCTCAGGTGCCTTTTTATCATTGATGTCTCTTTTTTCCTCATTTTCCTTCATTTTGCCTCTAATTTCCCTTGCATGCAATTATGTGTCTCTTCAGCTTCCTTTTCTCGTATTTTCCTTTATTTTCATAATTAAATAAAAATTATTGCCTCTTAGCCTTTGCTAGTGCCTTTTACAACTTCCATAGCCATTAATAAACTACAAGTGATGCCCACTTTGATATTTTTCCTTCCATTCAACTTGGAATGCGTGTCCCATGACCTTAGCCTTATTTTATTTACATATAAAATCAACCAGGGGTTGTTACAAACCCTTCCCCCTTGGGGGAACACCGTCCTTAGTGTTTAATGATGAACAACAAAACATGCTGCCTATGGAGCTTTATAAGACAACTTTTTGTAGTATTTACAACATATAAACTATTGAAAACGTGACTGCCATACTGCTTATGGAGCTTTATAACCTAACTCAATGCAGTATTTAAAATGACAAACACATATACTCATGTACATTTGCTTCAACTAGCAAATAAACATATTGTCTATGGAGCTTTATAAGCATATCTCAATAAAATAATTACAATAATTTAAACATATATACGTTTGCACATTTTCTCTCACCAACGAATAAAAGGATACAATGCTCACATAAATCAACAAGGGAATATCCAGAGGCTCATACCTCCACCCTCAAAAGTAGTACCAGGACTCACCTCCTTCCCAAGAAGTTTAGAATCCACTGTCAAAACCAAATTCTACATCCAATGTCTGACACTACAATACTTGTGCTACTTTTCCTCTCAGTAAACAACTATTAACTCATTGTTCTAGGGCACACTCCCAATGTATTTTTATTCCATTTGGTAATGCTTATGACCAAAACAAATTTATTCCCCAGCCTTCCCTTCTCTATTACACAATCCATCGAGAAATTCGGTCACCCCCTTCCATGCAATCACACACCTTCCAAGTTCCACTGGCATCCCCTTCTCTGCTACACAGTCCCTCGAGCAATCCATCCCTTTGCAAGGTTTCCTTGCATAAAAAATTTCAAAAACCAAGGCATGTCCCTGCCTCAAAATCATCATACTGGTCATAACATGCTCATTAAAATCAATGGACACTATCGGGTACCAATGTCCCACAATGGCCCTACTCCTGAAGTGCTTTACCAAAATATTGTTGCATGTTCTAATTCCTTTTACTGTTGCTAATTCTCTGGCAGTAAATTCCAACTACCCAAGCTGGGAATTTTCAACCACCCAAACTTGGGCATTTTCTATGTTTCCTATAAAAATCACATAACTGACATTAGATTCAAAAGGAATTGAAATAAATTCAAATCATGCCTCATTGGTAACTCAGCAAGAAGGTACACTTGTAATTATGTTTACTTCCTGTCACAACAAGTCAAACTAGTTCTTTGTCAAATCATCATGTATAAACATATCACATCCAGTTATCTCAAAGCTCAACCATCATAAATTAGAATCATAGATCATGTTCATAGTTAAAAATTGAAATAAAATATTGATACTTATCTTTTAAATGGTTATTTGCTTATTCCTTTGTTCTTTTTCCTTTCCGTACACACACTAACTTGGTTTTTATCTTCTCTTCTCTTCAACCACGTACACACAATGGATTAGTTTCTAAAAATGACAAACAACCAGTGCCTTCTCTTCAGTATGAACAACAAGGGCATGTAGAGAGTATACAATCTCTCCCCTCAATATGAAAAACTCAAGGTTAGTCTCATCCCAAGTTGTCTAGGGCTCCAAAGCATTTGTCCTAACCCGTGGGCTCCAAGGAATAATAAATCAACCCACAGCCTCCAAGGAACCCAAGTTATTTCAGGGCTATAAAGTGTTTGTCCCAAACCTCTAGATCTAGGGACTAATAACTCAACCCACATCCTCTAGGGAATCCCAACTTGTTATATGGCTCCACCCACAACCTCCAGGGATCCAGAGAAACAATCCTCAACACGTAGTCATACACATAGTGTACATCACAACACATACACCCACACACAATGTATAACACAACACATAAACATAACACATACACCTACACCCAGTGTACAACACCACACACATCTATATACACATAGTACAACATAATGAATACATGTCACAATATAATGACTACAAAATACACATAGCACAGTACCACATGTATACAAGACAACATGTAAAACATGTACACAACAACTATATTTGTACATCCAAATACCACATTATCTTTATGAGGAAACCTTTCCTCTAGTGTCTTTCCCACAACTTACTATGTGCATCCACAATCCAAATCTAGGATTTGTGGCTCTTTCCACTATCCATGCTTATCGCAACATGTTGTAGATCACACTACTTTCATTCCAATTTTGTATCCTTCAACATTACCTTCCATAGCATAAACATAATCATAGTATAAGAAAATAATATCAAATCATATCCACATGATACTAACCTCATAGGTCTTCTAGGGTTACTCTACCCACTTGATTCCTTATAAACCAGGAACATTTTCATGCCATTCACCTGCATAAATAATCATTCTTCCACAAGAATTCTCCCTAATGACCCTGTTAGACAATGGCATACATACCTATATAATATATATATATATATATATATATATATATATATATATATATAGAGAGAGAGAGAGAGAGAGAGAGAGAGAGAGAGAGAGAGAGAGAGAGAGAGAGATACAAACATATAATCATGATCACAACACAATTACTAGATATCATAAGGTCAAGATTAAGACAACTCCCTTTATCCATGCAACGCATGCACACCATTTGGAAAAATAGTTCCCAACATAGCCAAGGCACCTAATGCCTCAAATCCATATACTTTACCTTTCCTAGTTAGCTTTCTTATGACTATCCTACCACTACCCATTTACCCTAGTGGACCCAACCGACCCAACTATTTGTCATATTCTTTCCTTTAGCTGCCCTTATGTATGCATCGGGCTTCATCCATTTCTTACATTACTTGTTGGGTTTTATTTAGCTCTCCCTAATATCCATTAACTTTAATATTTCCCCCAACCAATTCCCAAGACCCTCAAAACATAAAAGGAAATAACAAGAAGAAAACAACAAGAAAAATTAAACAAAAATACAACACCACAAACAAAGTGGCATGGACATGCACTAGACACAATCAAAACCACAAATATAGTGCAAAAAAATCACAAAACATTGAAATATCAAACAAACGCCATGACTCAACCCCCATGGTTCCCAATGCTTCCAAAGGAAATACCAACTTTAGCATTCTTCAAGATTTCTTGGCAATCTCTTTTCCATGCAATTCCCTGCATCATACTACCATAAACACATAACTTTCAATACATAAATGAATATAAAAATATGCCAATTAGATTACCTTGTTGTACTAAGCACGTTGTCTTGAAACTGAACACCTACACATATCATCTCTCAAGGGATTCCAATTCCTTGACGAATCTAACTATGACTGAAAACCTGTTATTATGCATGCATGTGATCAACCATCTTCCATGTAGATTCCTTGGCCTCAAAGTGCTTCCATGCACTTTACTTTCTCTATTACTCTGTTTGGAAGCATGAGCTCCTTCTGTTGAGAGATGCATTGAGGCTTTACATAGAACTTTGTCCCTAGTCCACTTCCACCTCAATGATGGATACCTAGTGACTTTACTTCCTGTTATCAACTACAACATAGATCTAGGGAATGCTTTGACATACATCCCCAACTATCTGCGCCTCTTGCGCACTATAGATCTAAGGTATTCCACCCTAATGTTGTGAACAATATCTTCTTTTATGCTCTCCACCACAAGTCCAACACTGTAAAGGCTTCCTTCCATCGCCTTTGTTCTTCTTCTCAAGCTGAGACCCATGTCCTCTTCCAAGTGCATTTAACTTCTTGTACGATGCTACATTCACCTTGCCACCTACATCCTGAGGTATTCCTTACTTATTAAGCCACTTTTCCTTAGTCTTGTCATTACCTTTCCAATCACGCTTAGGCTCAGACTTACACTTAGACTACTCATAACAGTGCTTTAGCTTCCCAATGACTTCCTCCAATGACCGAGACTCATCATACTCAATCCAATCTTTAAATGATAATGGCAATCCATTGATGAACCTTTGGATCATTTATTTCTCATCCTTGAGATAATGCACATACTTCAACAACTCTAGGAATCTACTAGCGTAATCATCTGTCATCAAACCCATCTTCAACTCATAAAATGCCTTTGGAAAATATTTCTTCTCACTCTTCCTATAAGGATGTTGGCAGTAATGATGCTCATGTCTCTCAAAACCATAACTAGAAAAAAATCCATGAGCACTATCTCTCCTATCAAGTGTATCCAACCATCTACCACCTCTGACTATATCATCTTTGTCCAACCCATATCTTGATCGAGACTTGCTACCATATGCGCCATTAGTCTTTTCCTACTTTCCATGATTGATCCTCAACTGTCCCTACTTCTGAAAATTTGAAATACTCTGAAGGATCACTGCATTAACTTCTTCTTGCTTTTCTTGAGCTCTAGAAAGCCTTTCCATTGTCTTAATCAACTTTTCATTGTCTTCCTTACAACTTCTGATCTCTGCCTTAAAAATTCTTAGCGTATCTTCTATATTAGTAGAGTATTCATACCCTTGCTTCTCAATTGATCTAGAAGGAGAGTCACGTGAACTGTAATCCACTACTCTGTTCTTCATCTCTGGTCTTCCATTGTCCTACAACATACCATGTTAGATAAATTAAATAGAGATATAATCGAAATCATACCTCAGTGTATTTCATGGGAGGTTATCTTGTCTACACAATCATCTAAATTAGCACGATATAACTTCATAAGCACATCAACTCATACAAAAATAAGGTCATTATATCCATAATAGTAAGTAGATAACATGCTTACATGATAAAATCATAAGCAATTGACATGCATGCATAAAAATCACATCTACATAGTTCACTCCAGATTAATACGACACAACACTGCAAGTATATCGACATATATGAATATCATAACCATAGCCATCTACACAAACTAATCTAGATTAGCATGACACATAATGATATCAATAAATTAACCATAATGACAATAATCATCATGCATATGACCTGTTAGTTTCAATATCTTCATACTTCCATCAATGATCAAATTGCTCTTTTTGCATGCATATTAGGTGTCCCATCCGATCAACTACATTCCATTAGGTCATGGATCAACTAAAGGTAGTGGTTTCATGTCAAGTTCCCCCATGACATTCACCTACTGACCTGTTCACACATTTTCTTTTAGTCATTTATTGTCATCCAGCTTCATTCATTTAGAAAAATCAGTCTTAGGGTTTTAGTCTCACTAGGTCTAGGGTTTGTCATCATGGTCATCCAAAATTGAATAAAAAGTAATCAGACACATGAGGAGGATAAATAACTTCATAAAATCATAATTTTACTGTTGATATGCTCAATAAATTTGTTTTACCTCAAAACTCTGTTTTGAGGTGAAAACAGGGTTTTTTCCATTATTGTAAAAATTTCATGTAATTTCAATGTTTCTATATGTAATATGTATTCTATAGCTGCTCCTAGTGACCTGGTAACAAATCAAACTCTTGTCTTGCAAGAAATCAATGTAAAAGTCCACTTGCAAAAAGGCTAAAGTCAGAAATAAAGTGAAACAGGGCATTTGTGAAAAAGCTAGCAAAACATTAGAAAACTGGGATTGGTTAATGAAAAATTAAAAACAAGGGGATATAAAAGCCAATCCATGTGTTTGAGTCTTCATTGTTGCAAGTGAATGAGCTAAAGGCATAAAAATTGTGTTTTTTAAGAAAGAGGCAAAAACAGAGGAAAAATCCCAAAATTTTGTCGACGCTCTACACCTAGCGTAGGTTTTCCACTGTAAATTGGACTAGCGCTACACATACAAAGTGCACTATGCACCTGTTTTTTGAGCATCAAAACAACTCCAATCACCTTAATTTGCTTCAAATTCCTTAATTGACCTCTCATCAAGGAAGTAAAGATTCTCATCTTTTTTAGCAAGGGTTTTTTTATCAGTTATGGTGATTTTCATGTCTCAAAAACTAAACCCTAGTTATTCTCCAAATTCTCCCATAAGATTTGCAAAGGGTATTGTTTTCTGCTATTCCCATTCCCTTAGATTATTTTCCTACACCCTATTCCCTTCAAATATTTTCCCTAAATCCCTTTCCCTTTCCTAAAATCATCAACACTCACTCCCCAAACCCCACTCCCATTTACCAAACCCTAACCCTTTACCTTATTCCCAAACCCTAATTCCCACATCCTATTCCTTCACTACATTCAATTCATTCCCAAACCCTTCATTCCATAATCATAATACTACTCATTTCCCTCATTCCCCAAAAGAAACCAACATTCACTTCCTATACACATTATTCACCCTCATATTTTAAAATCTCTTCATACTCATCAACTTTCACTTCAAATACATAAGCATGGAGACAAATTCAGAGTATGAGAGGGAAGAGGAAACTTTTAGTGATTCTTATCGAGAAGCTCATCTACCAAGAAAACCACATAAAGGAGGAAGATCATCCAGGAGGAGCCAACCACTCTCACAGAATTACTTGTTTGCCCTCTTGTTGTAACTTGCTTTAAACACTAGTCTTGTTATCAGTTTTGTGAAATGGTTAAGAGGGTGAAATATCATCATGAGCTTGCTAGGTTGTTTGTTCTTCATCTTCGTAATGGCTAGGTGAAGCTTGTTGGTGTCTCTTTCACCTTGACACCTGAAACAAATTGCAGTAGTAACAGGCATCCCTAATGTAGGTGAACAGTGGAATAAGGGGCAACATGTGGGTAGAGAACATTATGAGCCTTACATTAAGGCTAGATATCACAGGCAGATCCACAAGGTTTTTCCTTTCAAATACTTGCAGAACATCTGTGCTCCTCTCATGAAACTCATCATTAAGTATTTCACCTGTGAAGGGAGGTTTTCCCGCCTATATACATATCATGTCAGATTATTGATGCATTTCACAAGAGTGAGGATGATGAACCTCCCATACTTTATATGCAGGATTATTGAGAAGATGGCTATCTATGTGCAAAGGAAACCTTTTCCTCAACAGTTCAACAACATTTACTACTTCTCACTGATTAAAATTGTTGTCTTGCATTAGCTAAGCTTGCTGAACATACCATGGGATACCTTAATTGCACATGAGATTTTCAAAGGCCCTTAGGTGATTCCATCAGTGCCTCAAGAGGAAGGAGGGCCTTCAAGATAATGAGATGTTCATGAGACTAAAACTACAGGTGTGCCAATGTTTTTCACCTATGAGAGAGGAACTAGGAGGATTTTTGTTACTGCCAGGTGATTACTATCTCCACCAGAGGTGGAAGGGGTCTCGTTTTCTTCACCAGACCACAGGAAAATGCTATCTTCATCGGGGGTGAAATGGGTTTTGCCTTCTTCTCTAACTGAATAGGTATAGGACAGAGACAAAGGAAAGCAACATATGCATGAGGAGGGCCCTACTGAAGGGAAAGACAAGGATTTTATCTTGGTTGAGGAGGATGACACTGATTTGGGTTCTCAAAGCTCAAAACTCAAAGACATGATTATCAAAGAGAAGGAGGTTGAAATACAAACCTTATCTCTTGATCTTGAGAGGGACAAATGGATTATCAATTTTCTTGAGCAAGAGAACAAGCAATTGGAAGACAAGCAAGCTATTATGGATCTGCAAACAATTAGAGAAAATAGGCAAGTGGCAAAGAGAAGAAAATCAAAATAACATCCCCTGAGCAAGAAATTGAGGCTGACTGGGAATCATGGTTAGAGAGGGCAAACATTCACCTAGAGAATTTACTTGAGAAATCCAACAAAGAGAAGAAAATGTTGCGCCATATGGTGTATCACTACCTAACCCAAAACAAAATTTGCATAACAAAGGTGAAGAGGTTAAAGGCTAAGCTAAAAAGAGCTTTGAGAAGCAAAAAAGAGTAAGATAAGCTCAAGATCTTGGCTGAAGCATCATTGGCCTAGAAAATCACCTAAAAAGGATCACTCATGCCAAATTTCAAGAAATTTGGAGCACTTTTTGTCATTTTTGAAATTTTAGAAGTAAAAAACAGGTGTTTTCAGGTGGCGTTGTGCTTTTGTTGGGGGCATCCATTTGCAAAAAGGCTTGCATTTTTGGAATTAGCATGAAACAAATGCATGCTAAAAAATGTTCTAGGTCTCCAAAAGGGCAAAAAACACCCAAAAAGTGCCCTCTCTGTCACTTTTTTGCCACACAGGAAGCAATCTTGGGAGATTCATTTTTAGAGCAGAAAATGGACTCCAAATCCAAAAATTCAAGTTGTTCTAGAAAGTAGACTCACCAAGCTTTCCAATGAGCTATTCTGAACCTAATTTGGATTTTGGGAGGCCCTCTAAAAATGGCCTAGAAAAAGCACTGCGCATAGGATCAGTGGCGCTGCGCAGAGGAATTTTGCCAGTTTTGCCTGATTTTCTAGAATTTCACCTACTTTGACTATCAGTTGACTTTTTGTCTTCTCCTTGGTAAATTTGTAATGGTAAATCATGTAAGATGATGTAAATTTGATGAAAATTTACTTGAGGGGGTAGATACATCAGTTAGAGGTAGTTTGAGGTTGAATGAATCAAGTTCCATAATTTTAGAGGCAAGTTGTTCCACTGCCTATTTTCTAGTTCCTAGTTTAGATGTCGTTGAAATAGCTCCTTGACTCATGGATTCGACCCCTGATGGATAGCATAGGTGGTTTGATGCCTATATCATGTACTTTCTTAGTCATTTGTAAAGGTTGGACTCTTGTGGGTGCTTTGAGCTCCATTGTAAATCACTTCTGCAGTTTGGCAAGGAAATGAACCAGGGTTTTGCAGCATTTTGTGGGATTCTTGTGGTACTTTGTCTTGGCATTTTTTCTTCCTTTGTTATTTAGTTTCTCTTATGTGTATATGTGCCAGCATCTATTTCTTTCTTCATAACTAAATGAATCAAGATAAATAGGTGGAATCCATTGATATTTAGTGCTCTCCCTTGAGAATACATTTAGTTTTTAATGTTTTTTGTTGTTTGAAGAGGACTCATGAACTTTGCATGCCCTCTCCAACTCCTCACTATTCTTAGACTCACCATCACACTCAATTCAAAGTGCCAAAACACCTACCTACCTCGCCCCACGGGACATCCTCCAAATCTGAGTTGATTTCCCGGACCCAAAGCTACCTTCTTCATTTGATCCAGCAACCAACTATCAAAATCAATCAAAATCCTCTGACCTAATATACCTAGCTTAAAATTAGTATTTCATTTTAGTCATCTCAAGCCCTAGTTTCCATTCTCTAATTGAGATTGACAAGGAGAGAGCCCTCTCCTGACCTGGTAGGGCTAGCTACCAGCTTAAGCATGGTCCGATGTTACCCTAGACCTGCCTTTCTTTAGCCTGAGGTCAATCTAGGCACTAACATAGTGGCGACCATATTGGGGAGAGTATTTTTATGTTCCTCATCAAAATGTATCAAGTTCAAATCTTATTGTTGATGGTGGACAATGATCAAACATCGGAAGGCTGAAATCATTCCCCTGGTGACTCCAAATCAGTTTCAAGATCAGATCCAAGGACTCCACTGGAGGATGAACCCAACCAGCAGAAACATGAAAGGACAATATGGAAAGCTCAGGTATTCAAGTTGGAATTTCATCCAAGACATTATGTTCTTTGTTATAAATTATTTCTTCTCCTTTCCCAAGAATGCCAGGAAGGTTTTACAAAGTATATTGTATTCAAGAAAAGATCCAAGACCTGCATTTGATTCCTTCCCTTACAAGATTGTGAATACAAAATGTTCGCATGCCTTTGATCTTGATCAAGACCTTTCCTCTGAATTTTGTGATGACCATCTTCAAACTGATGAGCCTAAAGAGACCAAGAATGATTCTACAACTTCTGTACATATCCCACTACCTTGTAAAATTCTAAATAGATACAAGTCTCTGATTTTACCTCATAAATCCCATGCTTTCCCTAAAAATCACAACCTATATCTACCAAGATTTTATGGTGAATGTGACAACATCACTGCTAAGATACATGTATTGAATTTTGAGTCTTTTCTCGACCTTTTTGAAGTTAATGAAGAAGATGCCAGTATTAGGCTTTTTGCTTTTTCTTTGCAAGGCAAAGTCAAGAGTTAGTTCAAAACCCTGCCTGATGCGAGCATCTCATATTTACAGAAGTTCGTCAAAGTTTTCCTCAACAAGGGGTGGTCAGAAAAAACCCTTTCTTGATTATAGAAGAGTATAACTAGCTGAAAAGACTGGCAAGGGAGATAGTACAACAATTTTCTGCTAGATTTAACCAAGCCTATTTTTCGATGCCAGTTAATATAAGACCTCCTCCCGGATCTCCTCTCTTGCACTACCTGGAAGCCTTTGATCCAGAAATGGAGTTTCAGCTAAGAGAAAGGAACCTTGCAACACTTGAAGAGATGCAAAATAGTGCAGTAGATGTAGAGGCTAATTTATTGATCAGAAGGGCAAAGATGAAATAAAAAGAGATGAAGAGCATATATCAATGGAATCGACATCTTTAGAGGTAAAGCTCAACATTTTGGTAAGTATAGTCGAAGAGATGATGCAAAGGATCACCACAAGGAATGAGTATGATGTTCAAGATCGTGGCTCATTGATTGAAGAAGAACAAGTTGTTAATCCAAAACATTTTGTTTCTTATCCCAATTGTCATAGACGTGATAATGATTGTTTTATAGATCATCTTGGAGAAGGGAGATCTGTTGATATGACATGCATGCTTGATGATGTGTTTTATACTAATGATTTTCCTCAATTTCATCAATAAGATGATGATTATGTTCTCCAAACAAAAGCTAATCTTGCAGACAAATTAGTAGCTAGTTTGTGGGAGGAGGAAGTTCACTTTCAGCAGCTCGAAGACAGTGATCAACCGATGCATATCAGTTATGGAAGTAAGGAGGAAAGTGTAGCAAATTTGAAGTAAGTGAAGGATCTTTTCCTTTTTGTTTTACTTCATTTCATCTCATCAAAGACAACTTTCATGCAATCAGAAATCAACCGTCAATAAGTTTCGATCTTGACCATCTTGAGGGAAATGAAATCCTTTTTCAATACTTCTCATATCCAGAATTGCAGCCCCCGAATGCCATTGATTTTCAAGTTGCAAATGAATACTTGGAAGCTAGCACATATGATCAAATGATGCAAGATGATTCCGTACCATTCTGTTTTGAATCATTTCAGTTTTTGAAGGAAATTTTGCATAGTACATCTTTAGTAAGGGATGAGTAGCTTGTAGAAAATCGTGTAATCTCATCGAAGCCAATAGAAAATGGGTTGCAGCAATATTTTCAAGTTTTTCATGATCCAATAGCTGACGTGTTGGATGATGTCTACAGTCTAAGTCCTTATTCATTAGCTAACTATGACCTTGAAAAAAGTGTTGAAAGTTTGATCCAACAGTCGGTTTTTTTGTCATTATCAACAAGAGTCTCAACATAATGCTCAGATCAAAGTTTGCATTCATGGTACGAGGAGAAGAAAAGTAATCCATTGGATGAGCTAAGTCCTAGTGTGCATGAATTTCAAGACCCTTATGCAATATTTTTGGAGTCAGATAGAGAATCGATATTATTTAACAGATCCGTTTACAAGCTTTCATGGGAGTTGCCTTTCAGTAGTTCTTTCTTGTTGTTCATAAGCAAGCACTTGTGGAGAATGCAAATAGCAGATAGAATGCTTACTTGGTTGCATTGGTTGTTTCATCTCACTTGATCAGGTGATGAATGGAATAGTTAGACTAGGTTTTACTGAATAAGCTCCATTTTGAGCATCTTTTCCAGCTTGTCAGTTGTGTTTTAGTATTGTGTCAATTTCATTTCAGTTATGAGTCTTGAGTATTGAGTTTTGATGTTTTTGTTGCCAAGATGTTGATTCCATATTTCCCGATGGATAAGGCACTGGTTTGCTCTCCCAAATATCTTTGGTTCTTGGCACCTCCAAGGAGATACCATCCTCATTGGAACCAATGTTAGTCTCAGTATCTTCACAATTCCATCAGTGATCAAATTGCTCTTTTTGCATGCATATTGGGTGTCACATCTTATCAGTTGCATTCCATTAGGTTATGGATCAATTTATGGTAGTGGTTTCATGTCAATTTCCCTCATGACATTCACCTACTGACCTATTCACACATTTTTTTTAGTCATTTACTGTCATCCAGTTTCATTCATTTACAAAAATCAATTTTACGATTTTAGTCTCACTAGGTCTAGGGTTTGTCATCATGGTCATCCAAAATTGAATAAAAAGTCAGCAGGCACATGAGGAGGATTAATAAGTTCATAGAATCATAAATTTACTGTTGATATAAATTTGTTTTACCTTAAAACTCTGTTTTGAGGTGAAAACAGGGTTTTTTCCATTATTGTAAAAATTTCATGTAATTTCAATGTTTCTATATGTAATATGTATTCTATAGCTGCTCCTGGTGACTTGGTAACAAAGCCAAATCTTGCCTTGCAAGAAATCAATGTAAAAGTCCACCTGCAAAAAGGCTAAAGTCAGAAATAAAGTGAAACGGGCCATTTGTGAAAAAGCTAGCAAAACATTAAAAAAGTGGGATTGGTTAATGAAAAACTAAAACCAAGGGGATATAAAAGCCAATCCATGTGTTTGAGTCTTCATTGTTGCAAGTGAATGAGCTAAAGGCATAAAAATTGTGTTTTTGAAGAAAGAGGCAAAAACATAGGAAAAATCCCAAAATTTTGCCAACACTGCACACCTGGGCTTTGCCGCTACGCACCTGGTGCAAGTTTTCCACTGTAAAGTGGTCTGGAACTATGAATACAATGTGTACTGTGCACCTGAGAGGCAGCGCTGCGCACGTGTCCGTTGAGCATCAAAATTACTCCAATCACCTTACTTTGCTTCAAGTTCCTTAATTGACCTCTCATCAAGTAAGTAAAGATTCTCATCTTGTTTAGCAAGGGCTTTTTTATTAGTTATGGTGATTTTCATGTCTCAAAAACTAAACCCTAGCTATCCTCCAAATTGTCTCATAAGATTTGCAAAGGGTATTGTTTTCTGTTGTTTCTATTCCCTTAGATTATTTTCCTACACCCTATTCCCTTAAACTATTTTCCCTAAATCCCTTTCCCTTTCCCAAAATCATCAACACTCACTCCCCAAACCACACTCCCATTTACCAAACCCTAACCCTTTACCCTATTCTCAAACCCTAATTCCCACATCCTATTCCTTCACTACATTCACTTCATTACCAAACCCTTCATTCCACAATCATAGTACCATTCATTTCCCTCATTCCCCAAAAGAAACTAGCATTCACTTCCTATTCACATTATTCACCCTCATATTTTAAAATCTCTTCATACTCATCAACTTTCACATCAAATACATAAGCATGGAGATAGATTCAGAGTATGAGAGGGAAGAGGAAACTTTCAGTGATTCTTCCCAAGAAGCTTATGTACCAAGAAAACCACATAAAGGAGGAAAGATCATCTAGGAGGAGCCCACCACTCTCACAAAATTACTTGCTTTCCCTCTTGTTGTAACTTGCTTTAAACACCAGTCTAGTTATCAGTTTTGTGAAATGGTTGAGAGGGTGAAATATCATCATGAGCTTACTAGGTTGTTTTTTCTTCATCTTCACAACGGCCAGGTGAACCTTGCTGGTGTCTCTTTCACCTTGACACCTGAAACCATTGCAGCAGCAACAGGCATCCCTAATGTAGGTGAACAGTGGAATAAGGGGTAGCATGTGGGCAGAAAACATTATGAGCCTTACATTAAGGCTTGATATCACAGGCAGATGGCAGTTTTTTTCCTTTCAAATACTTGCAGAACATCTGTGATCCTCTCATGAAACTCATCATTAAGTATTTCACCTATGAAGGGAAGTTTTCCCGCCTATATACATATCATGTCAGATTATTGATGCATTTCACAAGAGTGAGGATGATGAACCTCCCATACTTTATATGCAGGAATATTGAGAAGATGGCTCTCTATGTGCAAAGGAAACCTTTTCCTCAACCGTTGAACAACATTTACCACTTCTCACTGATTAAAATTGTTGTCTTGCATCAGCTAAGCTTGTTGAACATACCATGGGTTACCTTCATTGCACATGAAATTTTCAAAGGCCCTCAGGTGATTTCATCAGTGCTTCAAGAGGAAGGAAGGCCTTCAAGACAGTTAGATGTTCATGAGACTGAAACTACAGGTGTGCTAGTGTTTGTCACCTATGAGAGAGGCACTAGGAGGCTTTTTACTGCTGCCAGGCAAGTACTATCTCCACCAGAGGTGGAAGGGGTCTTGTTTTCTTCACCGGACCACAGGCAAATGCTATCTTCACCAGGGGTGAAAGGGGGTTTGCCTTCTTCTCCAGCTAAATGGTACAGGGAAGAAACAAAGGAAAGCAACAAATGCATAAGGAGGGCCCTACTAAAGGGATTTTATCTTGGTTGAGGAGGATGACATTGATTTGGGTTCTCAAAGCTCAAAACTCAAAGACATAATTATCAAAGAGAAGGAGGTTGAAATACAAGCCTTATTTCTTGACCTTGAGAGGGCCAAATGGATTATCAATTTTCTTGAGCAAGAGAACAAGAAACTAGAAGAGAAGCAAGCTATTATGGAACTGCAAACAATTAGAGAAAAAAGGCAAGTGGCAAAGAGAAGAAAAATCAAAATGACATCGCTTGAGCAAGAAATTGAGGCTGACTAGGAATCATGGTTAGAGAGGGAAAACATTCACCTGGAGAAATTTCTTGAGAAAGCCAACAAATAGAATAAAATGTTGCACCATATGGCCTATCACTACCTAACCTGGAACAAAATTTGCAAAACAAGGGTGAAGAGGTTAAAGGCTAAGCTAAAAAGAGCTTTGAGAAATAAAAAAGAGCAAGATAAGCTCAAGACATTGGCTGAAGCATCATTGGCCCAACAAATCACCTAAAACAGATCTCTCATGCCAAATTTCAAGAAATTTGGAGCACTTTTTGTCATTTTTGAAATTTTTGAAGTAAAAAACAGGTTTTTTCAGCATGTGCGTAGTGCCAACGGCGCTGCGCTTTTATTGGGGGCATCCATTTCGAAAAAAGTTTGGATTTTTGGAATCAGCATGAAAAAATATGCATCCTCAGAAATGGTTGAGAATTTTGGACAAGTTCTGGGTCTCCAAAAGGGAAAAAAACACCCAAAAAGTGCCCTCTCTGCCACTTTTTTGCCACACAGGAAGTAGTCATGTGAGATTCCATTTTTGGAGGGGAAAATGGACTCCAAATCCAAAAATTAAAGTTGTTCCAGAAAGTAGACTCACCAAGATTTCTAATGAGCTATTCTGCACCTAATTTGGACTTTGAGAGGTCCTCTAAAAGTGGCCTAGAAAAAGTGTTGCGCATAGGATCAGTGGCGCTACACATAGGAGGAATTTTGCCAGTTTTGCCTGATTTTCTAGAATTTCACCCAGTTTTATTATCAGTTGACTTTTTCTCTTGTCCTTGGTAAATTTTTGATGGAAAATCATGTAAGATGATGTAAATTTGATGAAAAATGACTTGAGGGGGTAGATACATCAGTTAGAGGTAGTTTGAGGTTGAATGAATCAGGTTCCATAATTTTAGAGGCAAGTTGTTCCACTGCCTATTTTCTAGTTCCTAGTTTAGATGTTGTTGAAATAGCTCCTTGATTCATGGATTCAACCCCTAATAGCTAGAATAGGTGGTTTGAGGCCTATATCATGTACTTTCTTAGTCATTTGTAAAGGTTGGACTCTTGTGGATGCTTTGAGCTTCATTGTAAATCACTTCTGCAGTTTGGAAAGGAAATGAACCAGGGTTTTGCAGCATTTTGTGGGATTCTTATGGTAATGTGTCTTGGCATTGTTTCTTCCTTTGTTATTTAGTTTCTCTTATGTGTATATGTGATAGCATCTATTTCTTTCTTTATAACTAAATGAATCAAGATAAATAGGTGGAATCCATTGATATTTAGTGCTTTGCGTTGAGGATACATTTAGTTTTTAATGTTTTATGTTGTTTGAAGAGGACTCATGAACTTTGCATGCCCTCTCCAACTCCTCACTAGTCTTAGACTTACCATTACACTCAATTCAAAGTGCCAAAACACCTACCTACCTCGCCCCACGGAACATCCTGCAAACCTGAGTTGATTTCCCGGACCCAAAGCTGCCTTCTTCATTTGATCCAGCAACCAACTATCAAAATCCTTTGACCTAATATACCTAGCCTAAAATCAGCATTTCATTTCAATCATCTCAAACCCTAGTTGCCATACTCTAATTGAGATTGACAAGGAGAGAGCCCTCTCCTGACCTGGTAGGGCTAGCTACCAGGTTAAGCGTGGTCTGATGTTACCCTAGACCTATCTTCCTTTAGCCTGAGGTCAATCTAGGCACTAACATGACCAAAATACATATAGAAACAAGTTAATTAACATGCATGACTAGCCGATGCAAATGCATATGATCGCGCTAACAACTAGCATCTATCATGCATGTAACTATAACAACAATAGAATTACAGGCATGCATATAACCACAATGCATATAACAACCATTAACCATCATACTGGAATTCCAAACATACAAACATGTATGACAATCTATGTTTTACCTTGAGGTCCAACGTTGCAACCTTTCTCTAATACCAGTCTGTAAACACCTCCCTTCACATTTACCCAAATTTACAAGATCGTCTGGATAAACATGAGACAAATGTCACTATGGCATGACCCATCCTCCAAGTTCCAATTAAGGAAGTGATACCTACAAATTGAACACTTACTAACATCTCATAGGAACTACATATGACTCAGGAGTTGGATAACCACCTCAGGTGATCAATCTCTGAGCTAGAACCCTTTTCCTATGAAATATCTCCATAACCACACCCTTGGCATTACATCCATGTGATTGGAAGATTATAAACAAACTCATAGGCTTGTCTTTATGTGGTTATGACCCAAATGATCCAATTATGAGCGTGCAATTTCAGGATCTATGCCACATTTTTAGGATGGCCTCCAAACCACTATCCAAAATTGCTTGTAACATTCCAAAATGTAATCAAAGGTGATGAAAAATCAAACCAATAAAAAATAAAGAAATAACTTAACCCAAAGCTGCCTAATCCATAATAGACATTTCGTTAAACATATGGAAAACTTGTAAGCTATAGGTCATGAATGCATATATGATCATAAACTGATAGTATTCATCTGAGAATCGCCATGAAGGCTCTAAGCCCTCTCTATCTAACTGAAATAACACTTGCTATCCCATGCACTCATAAACCTTTCATTAACTTATCAAAATATGACAAGAACCATAGATATCATACATCATATAACCAACATATACCTTGCAAATAACCAACATAGAAACCATGGCAAATCAACCATAATATCACCAGCATAATCACTAAAAATGCACATAGATCACAATACGAAAATATCTCATATTAATATATGAAAATTACAACCAAGTCAAGAACTTTCACATACCACCCGTCCATAGATTGGGTTGAACCAAATCTCTCTTTTATCTAATCACCCTCATGCCAAATTCCAAGCATGAATATACGATCTCATGGAATAAACCAATTAAAAACCAACCAAGGCTTCTAGAGGCCAAACCACCTCAACCCTCAACTAGAGTGATTCCACCTCTACAGTCCAGAAATCACTAACATCAACAAGATTGGTCTCTACCCAAGCTTTCCAAGGCTCCAAGAACTAGTAACTCAACCCACAACCTTCTAGGGCTCTAGAACATTTATTCTGATTTCGGCTCTAGTGACTAGTAACTCAACCCACCAAGGGCTCCAGAGCATTTGTCCCAACCAACAACTCTATGAACTAGTAACCCAACCCAAGTTGTTCCAGGGCTTCCAGAGAATTTTTTCCGACCCACAGACATTGATAACCTGAGAACCATTCAGAAAAACAAGTGGAAAAACCTACAAGACCATGGTTATCCAAGAAATGGAAAGGAAAGGATAAAACCACTATCGATCCAAGTAAATCTCCATGGCAATGACAACAAACATAAATTATAAACCATAAGCCAATATATGTACCATGCATTTGAATCCAGGCATGCTAAAGCACACATGCACACTATTACCTCCAATCCATGGCTAATATCTGTCGTTACTTGTAAGTGTCCAAGCTTTGTCTTGCACTACCTTGATTTTCTTGCTTGGTTTTCCAAGTGCTTATTCCTTCTCCTTAGTTGATCTTGGTCAAAGAATGAGAAAAAGTTGTCAACTGATTCTCAATTGCATTTTTATCATTTATGTCTCCTTTTTCTTCATTTTCCTTTATTTTTCCTATAATTTCCCTTGCATGCAATTTTGTGTCTCTTCACCTTCCTTTTCTCCCATTTTCCTTTATTTTCATAATTAAATGCCAATTACTTCCTCTTTGTCTTTGTCAATGCCTTTACCAATATCCATAGCCATTAATAAACTGCAAGTGATGCCCACTATGATGTTTTCTCACCATTCAGCTTGGAATACGTGTCCCATGACCTTGTCTTATTTTATTTACATATAAAATCAACCAGGGGCTATTACACAACATCATTGAATATCTTAAATACAAAAACATGTCTCATCCCATCAATGCTCGAGTGGACTTTCTAGCATATATGAATTTGGAAGAGAAGATTGGATAGATGACCCAAATTGAAGTATCAGCCACCATTGTAGATGTTATGAAAAATTACAACATTGGTAATGCAATGAATTCAAGTGAATGCATGAATATGGGTTACACTTTGGGGCCAATTATGGTGACACAGAGAGAAATAAGTTTTCATATTAAAAATTTAATTTTTTATCCAAAATTACATTTTTTTGCATTTTGCAGACACGTGTTCACATAAGATTTTTTTTCGACTATTTAAATAAATTAACAAACCAAGATTACCCATTTGAAGAGGACTCATAAACGAATATAGTGGTATTTTTGAAATTTTTTCTGTGTATATTTTATGTTATTGATTTTTTATTTAGCCCCTTTGAAATTGTCCAAAAAATTTCAAGCATTATGTTTAAAAGAAATTAGATGAAAAATATCATATGAATTTGAAAGTTTCAAACTCATATGCCATTGGATAGAGGATGCTTTCAAGAATCCAACATGATCAATTCAACCACTTAAGGAAAAATTCTACCCTAAATCCACTATGGTACAAAATGGTGTTGCAAACAAATCTGTCGAAAGGGTGCTAAAACTATTATTTTTAGGACCTCAGTAGCTCAATCGAGTGCTTAAAATGATCTATCAAGAGCTTGAGTTCTAAACTCAAATAGATCAATCGAGGCTTAAATAAACCCTTGATCGAGCCATAAACATGGTTAATTAGCAAATCGATCAAGCCATTAAAAAAGTATTCGTGCAACAACTTTTAAAAATGGCATGATGTTAGATGCTACTGACTAGGAGCTCGATCGAGCTCCAGTTGTCAACCCAATAAAAAAGAAAACAACCCAAATTTGAATGCATGGAAAAATAACAACAAACATTCACTCTTAGAAAAATATCTGAATGTGAAAATTACATAAGAATTTACAACAAACGTGGGAAATTGGAGATTTCAATCTAGAAAAGCAAAAAACTACCAAGCATAGAGGAAATACGAAAAAAATATAAAGAAAGGATGAGAAAATTAAAATAGACATTAAGAGAACAAGAAGATCATGCAATTCAAGAAATTCATGCAAATACAGGTAATTCAAGTTGTCTCACTTCTCATATTAACTACTCCATATTGTATGCATCAGGAAATATGATTGAAAACAAGAAAAAAAAAGGAGAATAACAAAATAGAACTAAGATAAAATAAATATTGAAAGTAATACCACAATGGACCCAACTAGTCCAACCGATTGTCATATTTTTACCTTCAACTTCCCTTATCTTGAAAATTGGCAACAACAAATTGCTAAAAATGGAAGTGCTAAAAATAGCAGTTTGGGTACCAGTGTTGGATTGGGCAACAGGGAATGAAAAATGGAAGTTCTAAAAATAGAAGTTCTATTTTTAGCAGTTCAAGTTGGATTCCTATTTTTAGACAATCCCTGGTCTAAAATAGGAAGTAAATTTTGAATTTGGTCTTACCAGCAATTTTAATATTCATTAATTAATTCTCCATGAGTTAATTAGTTAAGGAAAATCAAACTTGAAGTCTTTGTGAGAACATGCAATAATTTCTCCACTGGGTGGGGAATGTGTCCTTGATTTGCTCCACTGATTGAGGAATTAAGGATGAGTTCTATATTGAGAGGATCAGTTGACTTAGTTTAACTTAGTCAAGTTCAGTTAGATTAATTTAGCAAGTTGTTAAATTAATGAGATACAGTTTGTTGATGCTTGCATGCATGTGACAACTATTATTTTCATATAACTGAGTATTCTATCATGGATAACTGATGCATGGCAGTTTAGACAGAGAGCCCAGTTGAGATTAGATGTGTGATAGTGTACTATTAGATGCTAGGATATTCGTAGTGGATATTCCTTGCATGAGGAAGGAATCTTCTTCCTTCTATGACTGCGTAGTTGGACCTGAGGTGATAGCAGGTATGATTTGGGCCAATTCACACATGTTATGTAACTGGACCCCAATCAAAATTTCACAATGAAGTAGGGGCTTCGAGGACTTGTGTAGCCTATATATATAGGCCTAGATAGTCCATGAGCTACATCATCAAAGTACAAAGAGAGTAGGATAGCTTTTGAGCTAATTCTTTTTTTATGTTGTTGAGGATTTCCACTTGACTGATAATACAGAGATGGGGTTTTAGGTTGGAGCTTTCCCCATGTTATATATTCTATGTTATGGTTGATTACTTCTCATTCTTAGTTATATCTGTTCATGCTTGATGTTGCTCATGTTCAATTAAGCTTCCACAAAGTTTATGGTAGATGTAGATCTAGTATTATGTTTTAGTACATTGCATATATCAGTTTGATCTGCACTTGAAATTCTACATGATATCAGTGAGCTAGCTAATTTATAGAGAAAATTCTACATGGTATCAGAGCACAGGTGATCAAGGAAGAACAGTATACAAGAAGGGAGAAGTTGAAGTTTGTAGTTTCTAAATATCGAATTGAGTTCTTATCACATCTATTTCATCGATGGCGTTCTATGGTTTGAGACTCGAATATGCCCTTGATGGCAGTTCAAATTATATAGCCTGGAAGGATCGCATGGAGGCAGTATTAGAGGGTAATGGTCTAAAGGACTTCATTGATCAAGAAATCCAAAAGCCAATTGATGCTACTCAACTGGTGGAATGGAAGAAGTGTGTGGCTAGAGCTAGGAGAATCTCTTGGGGGGAGTTCGAGATCACATTGTCTCGAGCCTCCATGGGAAGGAGACTCCATTTTCGATGTGGAAAACATTGAAAGATATTTATCAAAACAACAATGATTAGAGGAAGCTGGCACTGAAGGACAAACTTCGAAAGATCAAGTGTGAAAGTGGGGACACGATCTCTATGTATCTAAACAAGCTCACCTTATGCAGGGATGAGCTTGCAAGTGTAGGGGTCGTGACATTTGATGATGACATGGTGAGTCTATCACTCCTTGGCCTTCCTAAGAACTAGCACAACTACCAGGACTTGGTTAATGGAAGGGAAAAGTGCTAGATTGGGAACGACTATAGTTGGATTTGATGCAGGAGGAGATTAGACGGAGCACCAGAGATGGTTCTTCATCCATGGAGGATGAAGAGAACTGTGCCTTAGTGAGTAAGGCGAAGAAGGGGAAGGAGAAGCCTTCTCTTTTTTAATCCAGTTCTTCCCATGGTGGGAAGAAGGTTGACAAATCAAAAGTGCGAAGCTTTCGTTGTCATGAGGTGGGCCATTTTGTTACAAATTGTCCACAGAGGAAATCCAAGAATGGATCCGGGGAAGGATCTGAAGATGAGGCACTTGCTTCATAGTTTGAGTTGGATTTCACACTCTTCGCATGCATGGTTTCATCCATGGTGGGAAGTAGTTGGTTTCTTGATAGTGGAGCTTCTTTCCACATGACCGACGACAAGAGTTTGTTCAGTACTTTGGAGGAGAAAGATCTCCAAATACTCATAGTGATGGGTGATGATGAAAAGTATAGTGTCTCAAGTGTAGGCACGGTTATTTTTTAGAGGGAGCATGGAGCTCACCTTACCTTGACCATTGTCAAGTATGTACTAGGACTGAAGAGAAACTTGGTGTCGATCGCGATGCTGGAAGATAGAGGCTATGATGTAGCCTTCAGTAAGGGGAAGGTTTTCCTTAGACACATCATCACTAGACAGGTCAAGCAGATTGGTTCACGGGTCAAGAACCTGTATGCTCTTGAGGTTCAAGATGCATGCAAAGCCTTGAGTAGCAAGGCAATTGATGGAGACTTGGTGGTTGAGAGGGAGAGTATATTACCTCTCAACATGCAGTGCCAGAAGAAGTATTAGACAATTGTGGAAGAGCCACAATCGGTGCAAAAACTTCAAGAGGTTGTGGAATAGCCACAACAGGGGAAGCTGAGTGGAGATCGAGTAGAGACATCTACTCATGCAGAGACATCCAGTAGGGGAAAACTTCGAGCCAAGTGGGCAGAGGGATCACATGCAGCCATATCTCCAGGTAGGAGTTGGGGCGATGTGGAGTGATCATCCCAAGGAGAAGGGGCGGGATCCTTGATGTACCCAACCTCTTGGATGAGACCTTGCTACAGGAGCCTCGATGTGGAGTAGCAAGAACTAACTGATTAGGTAGAGACAGATGTGAATGGAGCGACATGCAGGAAATCCTAGGACAACGCAGAGCATGCAGGCTACAGCAATGTGAGAGGCACAAGTGTGTTGCACAGTGCAGGGTAGCACAGAGAAGGGTGCAATGGTGTGAGATACATGGAGATGTTGCAGTAGCACAGAGGTCAGAGAGGGAGCACTTGTCAGTAGTAGGTAGAGCTTCAACATCAGAGTATGTTTCTAGCCCAACAGAGAGGTCAGTTGGGAGTTTTTTTTGTTCCGAGAGTTGTTGGAGCAACCACACTTGATAGATGTGTTGCATGCAAAACATTCCAAAGGTACAAGATCGAGTTTGAGAGGAATCCTTTCTTGTTGAGAGGGAGTGTTGAAAATTGGCAACAAGAAATTTCTAAAAATAGAAGTGCTAAAAATAGCATTTTGGGTACCAGTACTGGATTGGGCAACAGGGAATGAAAAATGGAAGTGCTAAAAGTAGAAGTTCTATTTTTAGTAGTTCAAGTTGGATTCTTACTTTTAGAGAGTCCCTGGTCTAAAATAGGAAGTAAAATTCTAATTTGGTCTTACCAGCAGTTTGAATATTAATTAATTAATTCTCCATGAGTTAATTAGTTAAGGAAAATCAAACTTGAAGTCTTTGTGAGAACATGCAATAATTTCTCCACTGTATTGGGGAATGTTTCCTTGATTTGCTCCACTGATTGAGGAATTAAGGATGAGTTCTATATTGAGAGGATTAGTTGACTTAGTTTAACTTAGTCAAGTTTAGTTAGATTAATTTAACAAGTTGTTAAATTAATGAGATACAATTTGTTGATGCTTGCATGCATGTGACAACTGTTATTTTCAGATAACTGAGTATTCTCTCATTAATAACTAATGCATGGCAGTTCAGACAGAGACCTAGTTGAGATCAAATGAGGGACAATGTACTGTCAGATGCTAGGATATTCCTAGTGTATATTCCTTGCATGAGGAAGGAATCTTCTTCCTTCTATGACTGCGTAGTTGGACCTCAGGTGACAATAGGTATGATTTGGGCCAATTCACACATGTTATGTAATTGGACCCCAATCAAAATTGCGCAAGGAAATTGGGGCTTGGAGGACTTGTGTAGCCTATATATACAGGATTAGATAGTCCATGAGCTACATCATCAAAGTACAGAGAGAGCAAGATAGCTTTTGAGCTGATCTTTTTATATGTTGTTGAGGATTTCCACTTGATTGATAATACAGAGATGGGGTTTTAGGCTGGTGCTTTCCTTAGGTTATATCTTCTGTTTTATGGTTGATTACTTCTCATTCTCAGTTATATCAATTCATGCTTGATGTTTCTCATGTTCAATTAAGCTTCCGCAAAGTTTATGGTAGATGTAAATCTAGTATTATGCTTTAGTACATTACATATATTAGTTTGATCTGCAGGTGAAATTTCTACATGATATCAATGAGCTAGTTGATTTGTAGAGAAAATTCTACAGCTTACACATCCACCAGGCTTCATTCAAGTCTCACATTACTTGTTGGGTTTCATTTACCTCTCCCGAGCTCCATTAACTTCCTCCTTCCCCAACCAATTCCCAAGACCCTAAAAAACATAAATGGCAAGAACAAGAAACATAAAAGAAGAAGACCATGAAAAACCAATAACAATACGACACCACAAACAAAGTGGTATGGCCTTACACTAGACATAAAAAGAAAATTCAAATCCAATGCAAACAAAGCACAAAGCATCGAAATCACAAGACTCTCAACAGACACCATGACTCAATCCCATGGCTTCCCAATGCTTCCAAAGAAAAGCTCAACCTGAGCCATCTCCAAGATTTCATGGTAGACTCTTTTCCATGCAATCCCCTACATCATGTTTCCATACACACATAATTGTCAGCACATAAATAAATATATCAATATACCAGTTACCTTATCTTGTTGTGCCAAGCACATTGCCTTGTAGCTGAACAAATATGTGCCATCTCTCAAGGGACTCCAACTCCTTCATGAATCTAGCTATAACTAGAAACCAATGGTTAGTTATATAAACAAACCAACCATTACCTTGTCATGTTAATACTAAGCATGTTTCCCATAACTATTCACACATGTCGATCACATGTTCCAAAGGTCAAGACAACATATATAATAATTTGAAATCAACCTTTACCAAGACTAGCAAACATGTCATAATCAATAATACATGATGTTACAACTATCACCTACTTACACTCAAGTACATATCAACTAACTCACACATATGTATTAGTACAATCATCTTAAAACAAAATCGTTCCTTCATGCAATCTTATAGGCATATACTCATATCATGTAAGTAATTAAACATTTAGACAACAAATAGATGACATAATAGACACCAAACACTCAAATGCCAAATTAACAACATAATCAAACATTCAAACACCAAGTAGATGACATAAGCAAAATCATACCTTAATGTATCTCATGGAAGGTTATCTTATCTGCACAATAAATCTATATTAACACAATATAACTTCACAACAGATCAACTCAAACTTAAATAAGTTCATGATATCCATAACAATAACTAGTTAATATGTGACATCATAAACTCATAAACAATTGTCGTTCTTGCATAACAATCACATGTGCATAGTTAGTCTAGATTAGTACAACACATTATCACAAATAGGTGAACTCATACCTAAATGTCATAACCCTAACCATCTACATAGGCCAATCCAAATTAGCATGATACATATAACATCAAGATATTAGTTTCAATGACCATAACCATATGCATATGACCACAATACATATAACAACAAGTGACTATCCTTCATGACTATCTGACACATGTGCATATGACTACATTGGTCAACTAGCATTTATCATATAGGTAACCACAATAACAATAGAATGAAAAGCATATAAGTAACCCTAATGCTTATAACAACCATTAACCACATACTTGTGTGCCAAAAATACAAACCTATATGATGATATTCTCTCACCCCGAAGTCTAGTGCCACAACTTCACTTTGATGATTTGCATCTCCTGCTCTATCTCAACCAACACATCAGCATCATAACATACAAATAATCATGATGACACAAGACCACAACAATTACCATCAAATGCATCTCTTACCTATAATACATGCATAACCATGACCATGGAAATTCATGCATAACAACATATAGACATTGACATGCATAACAAATGCATGTACAATCGACATGCATTCATGACAATCACATCCCAACAAAAACATCATCAATTCCTACATGAAAACACAACTGTAACAATGACCACCACCATGCATACATAATAATCACATATACAGCCTTCATGCATGCATGACAAAAACATTCCTCCCATCCAGTCTGTTACACTTAAATTTGTCACCATGACTATTTGCAGTTAGTATGGCTCCATCAATAGTCATACTATCCTCCTTGGCAAGCCTCATACCTCTGCTCTCCATGTCAAACTTCAAGAAAGAGAGAAAATCATTAAAAATATATTTATCTTTGGGTACGCAGTTTCTCTCAACCTTACCTGCGTGTACGCATCCCAAATTCATAATACCTGCGTACTTGTACGCTCTGTATGTAAAGGGGTGGGTGCGTACTCCTGTAAAGGTCAAAAGGCGCGCGTTTCATCTTAAAAAAGTTACTTGTGGTCATTTCTAGAGCATTCTAGAAGCTTGTTTGACCTGTATTGAGCGCCTCCAGATGGTTCATGTATCCCTATGAAAGAGGAACTTATCCCATCAAGAGAGGAGCTACCCCATCCAAAGAGGGGCTTATCCCATTGATGGTGGACCTGATTAACTTCCTCTAGAGCATTATCAATACAGGCATTGGGCCAAAGGAGGGCAAGTTGAAAGCTGAACATTCCAAAGGGTAGATGCTGCTGGAATTAGGACTTCCTTGTAGAAGCTTGTGAGGAGAGATTACCATCCTTCTTGTTTCATTTGGAAGTGGGTGAGCTTATCAAAGTAAAGGAAAACTCTTGCTGGACCCTGGGAGGAACTTGCACAACACCAAGGCTCAGGTTGTAATGGTTTCTTTTGTTTCCTTAATACAAATAAGTCCAATCTTCTCAACAATTTGTTATTAATGAGTTGTTTCATATACTCCTTGGTCTGTATGTTGAATATGTTTTATTTTATGAGATATTCAGGTGCTATTTAATCGTTTGATTGTTAGTGAATGCAGGTTTCGAAGTAAAGGAGGATCTCATCCGGATCGATGAGGTTGGACTACTACAACAGCGTTGGACTACAGGTAGGATCTAAACACTTGATTTCTTGTATGGTAAATGCATGTTTAGAGAAGGATTGCTCTTAATTGTCTTGTTTGTCACTAGAAAGCCTCAATCTTCTAGGGAGGTTGGTTTTGTCCGCAAGATTAACTCTTTCCGCATGACACTCCCTCAAACATACACTAGAATGCTACAAGCTATAGATGTCTTGCTGATCATTCAAACTCACTCAAAAACTGGTTTAGATTGTAAAATGAGGGGTTTATATAGCTTGGATGGAGGGGAGATGGTTTATCTTATCATGGGAGAAGGCCTTATCTCTTGGGCTTGTTCCATCCTAATAGGGGAAGGAGCCCAAACTGACTTCCTTGGCTCCATCCAGCCTAACAATTTACCGGACTTCTATTACGATGATTCTAGACCTAGAAGATTTGACTCCATCTTTAAAAAACTTTCCAAAACAGGGTTGACGGTGTTGAATAGCACTAATCTGAGTGTTAAACTCTACAGACGGTGTGGGGAATGAACTGGTCATTGGTGCCAGTCTTGTAGACTAGGGTAAAAGGACGATTATTGGGAAATTAAGCAAAAGGGAAATGTTCTGCTCATGAAGAGGGACATAATGGGAGTCTCTTCATGATGGGAAAGCATGTAGGGTTCATTGTAGAGGTCCTCCAGGATCGTGGAATGGGGAGTATAGGGACAGTGACAAATTACTGTGTAACAAATTCCCCCTAAAGTGTGAAGGCCGAACTAGAGTGAGGGGTGAAATTCTTTACAAGTAGATTCTGGGAACTAGAGTCGATCGTTGGAAAACTTGCAAGCAGGCATACACGTACATATGTTGGGCGTGAGATCCCCCAAGGGAAGTTTTGGGGCTTAAAGCCCAGATTTTGGTCCAATTTTGTAATCCAAATGTAAAGACTCTGTATTTTGTGGTAGCGAAGCATGTAGATGTTAAAGAGTCATAGGGTTGTCCTCCCTTATTTTGGAAATATAATGTCGGCTGTAGAAGGTCTACCCATGGTCTACAGAACATGGGATTGTATAAATAGAGCTAAGCTCTAAGTAGTTAGGGGCATCGATCAATTAATTTAATATGTAATAAGATATGATGTATGAGAGACAACTCTGAGTAGAAGTCTAAGTTTTGAGTCATAGCGTAGGTAGAGGCTCTACAGCTGAGTGCGCAGACCCCTGTAGTTGAGTGAGTAGGGTGGGTCAAGTCTGTAATTGTTCAAAATTATCAATAAAAAGAAGTATTCTAAAATTTTTGTGTCTTTAGTTCATGTTTATGCATCTATTATATTGGGTATAAATTTCACTTATAATGCTTATATGATGCGCGAATGTATGTAATTTTGTTGGATAAGTGACCAAAAGTAGGAACATCAGTTTACGTGAAGCTAACTAAGATCTGATAATAAACACTTAGCCTAGTTAGGAAGATATTGCAGTTCGCTGCCCTAGCATGAAAGGACTTCAACCCCTGGTTAGGGCTATGCAGAAGATAATTGTACCCTTTTGTGAAGGTACTGAAGGGTGGAGCAGAGGGTTAAGCAACCTGAACAAAGGAAGGTATAGCCATAATAAAATGACATCACATCCATCTTAAGTGTGCAGAAAACTGGTTCCAACATCCCCCCATACTGCTTTGGTTGAGACTTCAATCCGTGCTCCAAGAGATAATGTCGAAAGGGCCAGTAGTGTAGGGATTTGTTTGGCTAACTAACGTTGAACATGGGTTAGGCCCCCACAAGCCAACAAATGGTTCCATTGCCAGGACCAGAATCTGCATAAAGATGTGTGAAGTCGTATCATTGGAATCCAACTAAGAAAGAAGTCAAAGGTTGGTTGGACATAAGGATTTAGGAGTTCGTAGTGTAGGAGAACATAAACTTGCAATTGTCAAAAGAACAGTGGTTGGACCAATACTTGTATACGAAGATCCACGAAATATTTTTCGTATCCTTTCCTACTAAGCTATACGAGTGGATCATGAAGCTAGCAGATAGCCAAGGGAGGTGGAAACTTGACAGTCCTATTTTGTGGACCCCGGAGTTAGTGCAAAGGTTGGAAGCATCAAGGGATAAGATCACATGCGCTATCGATCATTGGCTCGATTGCATCATAGGAGGATTTGTTACTGAATTCGCGGTCGATACCTCAGTCAGCTATAGCGAGGCAGAGTGATGATTTTTTAAAGGACCACGAGGTAAGTACATAAAATCTTTGAATACTTGGATTAAAATGTTGTTGTGCGAAAAATGGGTTATGCAACTACCTTGATGTTTGGGACTATGCGAAGTGGAAAAAGTTATATACGAAGGAAATAAGGGTCTGGAGTATAACCCCTTAATTTCACCTCCGTGAGGGGACAAAGAAGGGATAGAGAAGGTCTCTCCGCGAAGTTTTATTCATTTGATAAGATAGGGATTTCCGCGAATACCACCTATGCCCACACCACGTCCATCTTCATCGCCGTCACCTCCAACTTCACCCATACCACCTTCACCACCACCGTGATTCAGTATGGAAAACATAGTCAAGTTTCCTTTGTTCAAATGCTTGGTAAATGAGGATCCAAACCAATTTTGTTTCATTGTAAGGGATGTATGGGAAGCTCAAGGTGTTACAAATGACCATATAAAGAACAAAATATTGGTTAGCGCTCTGCCAGATCACACACTGACCTAGTATATTAAGTACTACAACGATAAATCGAATGCAAGGGTAGCGTAAATCCAAGCAACACTAAATAGGGAAGTTAGCATGCCTAAGTCCGAGTCACAGCCGATTGTGGGATTCAAATAAATCAAGATGCAACCAAGTGAGACACTCTGGGAATTGGATCAAATATTGAAGTGTCAAATCTGCGAAGATGATATGAATTTGAAAGATGGACATCATCGCGAGTGGTTTGTGGCCCTGCTACTACCCCACTTAAGGAGCGCATTGTCACAACAGAAGCAAACAACTCAAGCAAAGGCCTTAGAGATTTCCATGAGACTACATGAGACTCTGATGCAAGATCCTAATCTAGGAGTTTAGAAGATCCATGCGCAACTGCAGAATCTGTACCTTGAGATGCAAAGTCTAAAGAAGGACATGACGGTTCGACCATAGGTGCACGAGGAGGTATGGTGTTTGAAATGCAAGAGTCAGGGTCATGACAAATACCACTATCCCATGTTTAAAAATTACCTTGTAGGAGGAGGAATGATGCCTTCAAGGCTAGAAGCTCAAGTAGGACCTAGTGCGGTGCCTGCTTTATGGTGTGCTATTTGTCACGTAGACGTAAAACATGCCACAGATAACTATCACTTGCTACAGAAGTATGTGCAAATGCCGCAACAGTTTTTCTGCAACTTTTTCAAATCAGTAGGACATGATGAATGTACTTGTAGGAGCTATGAATTGATGATGTATAGAACTCCTACCTACAGGGTTCAGGTCGAAATGCGGTCCCTTGACCAAAATTTAGGGATGGTGTGAATAGTATTTCAGGGGCACAGATGAGTCTGAGGCGGAGGAGGACTTGGTAGAGGTCGCGGATTGTTGATTTGCTACAATTGCGGAGGGCTAGGATACTATGCCCGTGATTGCACTAATCCAATGTGCCCGTCGTGCAAGTATTGCACATTGTTTGATCATGAAATAGAATATTGTCCTACAACAATAGCTAGGATACATGACAAATGGGTGCTACCACATCCCCCGACTCAGAACTTGTAGATGATGAGGTATGAGCCATGCAAGGAAGACTCGAACGTAAATATAGTGCTTCGGAGTGGAATTGTGATGGGGGATGATAAGGGTAAATAACCGAAAGAGAGTACATGGGTTCGAAAAGCCTCACTAAAAGAGGCCAAGTTCGATTTGGAGTGTGCTCATGAATCATTCATGGAAGCTAAGAAGAGCTTCATTGAGGCCTCCACTTTAGGAAGCAAGGATAAGCCTGAGTCGAAGATGGACCCATCTATTCTCACAACTTTCCTAGAAACCTGTATGAAGTTACTGCGTGACAGTAAGGCTGTGAAAAGGTTACAAGAAATTATCAATAGATGTGTTGGGACCGCACCAGGTGAACCACACGCGGTGCACAAGATCGGAAAGCATAAAACAAGGACTTGGCATGAAGCGAGACTCATTGTGTATATCAGGGAATACGAAATGGATCAAATCATTCTAGATTTGTGATCAGATGTGAACGTTATACTCAAGCAAACATGGGAGTGAATGGGGAGACATGTGCTGCAATGGTCTCCAATTCAGCTAAGGATGGTGAATTAACAGAAGATAATACCCATGGGGCAGCTACAGGGAGTGACCGTGGATATTGAGGGAGCGAGCGCGCTGACAGATTTTGAAGTAATAGAGATTGTTGATGACAACAATCTTGGGAATTTAATAGGCTACTGATATGAATGGGGCAATCAATCTGAAGAAGCGAAAAATTATCTATGAGAAGAAATCACTGCGCATAATAATACCCCTGGATCCTGCTAAAGGATTGCACTATACAGAGCCAGTCCGCGATTATGAGAGTGATGATGATTTGGATTGCATCTATAAGATAACAGCTCAAAACCAAGACTGGGTGAATCCCACTACAGATGGGTGGATTATATGGGAGCGCGAGAGCTCTTGTACTTCAGATTCCGACGAGGAAATAAAACGCTAGCAGAATCGGTTACATGAAGTAACTACGCTGAATTGCAATATGATGACCAGGTCGTTGAGTTGTGTGTCATCAGAGGTAAGAAATCTGCCTCCTTATGATGGACTAAATGAGGTAGATATCTTTTTGGATGCATTCAAAAGGGAAGTGCTAGAAAAACAATTCTTCCAGGCCTTGGACTAGGCAATGCGCACTATGCCTGCAAGATGGTGGGGTACACATAAGGGGAGTTTCGATGATTAGCATGAATGTAGGAAAATGATGCGAACACACTTTGGGAAGCCTAAGATGCGACTGACAGACATGTATGATGGGCAGAATGATCTGCACGCACATCTGGCCAAATGGACTCAGGCTTATGGAGAAAAGCCAAAACCTGAGTGGGTTCACCTATTCTATCATACCTTGGATGTTATCACAATGAATTGGTATGTAGAAATAGAGGTTCACCACGGGGTAGGTGAATGGGATATCCTGTGTGAAGGATTCATGATGACATTTAGTTTTGAGGATGGGTTTGACGATATTTATGAAGCGCTACAAGAGGTGAAAGTGGCCATCTTTAGGATATCGCAGGATCCTTTAGACCTGACGCAACCAGAATGGGCTACTCAGCTGAGTTGCATGCTAGAATGTTATAATGTAACTGTTGAAGAAGAGGAAAAGGATCCACGGAAGATTAACATTCCAAAAAAATAAGGCCACTGTGAGGTTCAAGGACCAGAGATTGAGAACCCTGATATAACTGCCCCAGTAAAAACGAGATAGGTGAACGTTGGTACAAAGGTAGAACCCAAGTTCGCGAAGATTGGAGACTACTGGGAAAACATGACAGTGGATAAGGTCACTGAATTACTCCGTGAATATCAGGACTTATTCCCTACCAATTTTATGGATTTGAAAAGAATAATTAGAGACCTAGGAGTGATGAAGATCATGCTAAAGCCTGACACGAAGCTCGTTAAGCAGAGGCCTTACCACCTAAATCCAAAATACTAGGAGAAGGTCTGCTTAGAGCTAGAAAAAATGCTAGTAGTAGGCATCATTGAGCCTATGGAAGAGTCCAATTGGGTAAGCCCAATGGTGGTGCAAGAGAAGAAGCAGAAGGATGAGATAAGGATATGTGTGGATCTTAGAATGTTGAATGACGCCTATGTGCATGATCCTTCCCAACTTCATTCATAGATGAAGTGTTGGACAATGCAGGTGGCCAAGAAGCATACTCCTTCACTGATGGATTCTCGAGGTACCACCAAATCAAAATCACGCTGGAGGATAGGAGGAAGACAACCTTCGCGACTGAGTGGGGTTGCTTTCAATATACTGTAAGGTCATTTGGGTGAAGGAATGTGTCTGCTATCTTTTTGCGCATGGTTGTTGCGGCATTCAAGGAATTTATTCATAAGTTCTTGGAGGTATAATTTGATGATTGGACTATATTTGGGCTAGTTAAGCACCATGTAGTAAGCTTGTGCTTGATGTTGGATACCTGTTTTACATTCCTTTTGGGAACCTATTGGGGCACGTGGTTTGAAAACAAGGGCTGATGGTATACCTCGCAAAGATTGCGGTGATTTTGAATTTGGAAGCAGCGAGAAGTGTGAAACAATTGCGTGCTACCTTGGGACATAAGGGATATTACAGAAAGTTTATCAAAAGCTATGACCAGATCACCACGCCGATGGACAAATTGTTAAAGAATGATGTCTTTTTCTGTTGGAATGATGACTATAAGAAAGTATTGGATATATTGAAAGAAAAGATGGTTACTGCGTCAATTCTAGTCTTCCTAGACTTGAAGAAATAATTTCATGTACATGTTGATATGTCATGTATAGCGTTGGGAGCAGTACTAACACGAGATGGCGGAGAAGGCTTGGACCACCCTATCACATTCGCAAGCCACATATTATCCAAAGTAGAAAAGAACTATTCCACCACTGAGCGCGAGGGATTAGTTATGGTTTATGTGCTCCAAAAGTATTGACACTACTTGCTAGGGGGTCACTTTAAGATGTATATGGATCACTCCACGTTGAAGTACCTAGTTAATAAGCCTGTGTTGGGGAGGCACATCTGCAGATGGCTCTTATTGTTCCAAGAATATGATTTTGAAGTTGTTGTAAAGCCTAAATGATTGAACGCGAGACCATACCACCTGTCATGCATCGAGACAGGGGAGGAACCTACTAATTTGGAGGAAGGATTTCTTGGCATGCAGCTCTTTGTTGTGCGTGTCACAGATGGACATTTCGAGGATATAATACACTTCCTAACAACTGGAACTGTGCTGGAAGGATACTCTGTCCAACAAAAGAAGGAATTAGTGGTGCGCATGGTAGACTTCTCTATCATTATTAGGCATCTATACAAAATGGGGAATGATGAAATACTGTGAAGGTATGTACTTGAATTTGAATGAAGTAGCATTCTTGCGAACACTCATGGGGGTGCTACGGGAGGAGATTATGCAGGAAGAGCAATTGCGCAGAAAATTCTACGCGCAGGGTTGTGGTGGCCAACCCTTCATCAGGATTCAAGAGCATATTGCAGGGCTTGTGATGTATGTCAGCAGACAGGAAGGCCATCACGGAGGGATGAAATGCCTTTGAATCCCCAAATGACGTTGCAACCTTTTGAGAAGTGGGCAATAGATTTTGTAGGACCAATTCAGCCATAAGGGAAGACAGGCGTGAGGTATATTATCACTGCGATGGAGTATTTGACTCGTCGGGAAAAAGCGTAGCCGATGAAGGATTGCATGGGTGTGACTGCCACGAAGTTTCTATTTGAACATGTACTGACATGATTTGGATGCCCAAAGATTTCAATGAGTGATTGGGGCATGCACTTTCTGAACGAAATGATCAACACACCGACGAAAGAATTTCAGGTGTATCATCAAAAGAGCACACCTTATCACCCATAGGCTAAGGATAGTGGAGGCGTTCAACAAAGTGCTTGAAAACGCATGGAATAAGGTATGCAATGCTCATTGAAGTGATTGGGACCTATGCATACTTGTCGTATTATGGGCTTATTAAATGATGTGTAAGAAGTTAACAGGACAGACACCCTTTAGGCTGGTATACAAGGTTGAAGTGGTGATGCCTATGGAATACATCATGCCTAGTCTGCGCATAGCAGCTCTCACAGGTATGACAGATCATGGAGCCCTATAAGAAGGGTTTGCACTATTGGATGAGCTCGAAGAAGAGAGAGTTTTGGTTGGATTTCACCAACAGGTACAAAAGCAGCACAAAAGGGCATGGCACGACTGAAATATTAAGTTGTGCACCTTTAAGGTGAATGAATTGGTGCTATTGTATGATAGTATGTTTGATAAATTTCCAAGGAACTTTAGAATGCATTTGGTTGGGGCCCTATGTTATTAAGGAGATTATCAACAGTGGCGCGATCTAGTTGGTTAAGTTGAATGGAGATCCCTTCCCAGGAAAAGTGAGAGGCAATCGTTTGAAGCCATACACAGGTGGTGCGACCATCTGACTAGTCAAGAAAAGTACAATCTTAGTGCTCCAAGCAGCTGAAAGGAGGCATAGGATAAACTACACTACCTGGTTTGGAGAGCTGCGTGATTTCAAGACTACGCAATGCAACAAATTGTCACAGGGTCTGCGACAGTGCAAAGATAGTTGCGCTCGTGCACAAGTCTACCAGCAAGTGACCGTTAAAGTCACTATTCACGAGTTGATGGTCGGTTTGACACCGAATGGAGTGGGCGGCAGCCGTTTAAGGAGATATTTATGGGTTAGATTCTTGAAAATCTACTGCCAATCTAGCATTAATGGACTGAATGTGGGGGGAACGGTCGAATTTGAATTCAAAAGACCCTATAAATTACAACTGACTTTCCAATGAAAAACACTTGGCATTTTGAGAAATGAGTTGTTGCGCACTCAAGTATACATGAACTAAGACCCGTTCAAGACTCTAAAAGCAAATTCATTATTTGAGAAACTACCAGAGACACTGCAAGAATTGTGGAATAGCACTATGTTAGCACCTGTAGAAACCATGGACACAGGAGTAGTGACAGCCAAAGAAGCTGCCCAATAAATTGTGGTAGTAGAAGCCCCATAGATCATTGTAATAATATTTGAGGTCCCTAAATCACCCAGAACATGAAGACCTAAAAAGGATAAGCAGGCTATGATCCCAGCATGCGTCTCACCATGAAACCCACAAAGGACCAAGCTCACCTTGTAGGAAAAGGGGAAGGTCATTAATTTGGAGGCCGACGAGGAGGACGAAGAAATGGAAGTTGAAACCTAGGGTACAGACCCTATTACCAGGCTTCCAGAATATGTTTCTCCGTGCAAGGGCAAAGCCAAAGTGTCGAAGGACATAGATGAGAGCAAGATCTCTCTACAAACTCCATTGCTCCCTGACGACATTATTTTTGAGGGACCGCACTTAGGGTGAGTTCCTGTACTGAATTTTGAATATTGGGACCTTGCGGATCATGAAAAATTCTTGCATTTAGTGACTGAATAGCTAATGCGCCGATGGATTGACACGATGGCTGGAATGATTGAATTGGAGCTGTGCAAATGGCTTAGGGGTATAAAGAAAGTCGGGTTGCTAAAATTGCTCTGGGTGCTGCATTACCACCGCGACCAGTGACCATCTTCATTATCAGGCAACTACTCTGCTTGGTGCATGATGGGTGTTTGTGGCTGGAGGAGCCCATTCTCATCATAGACCACTTGATTCATCGAATCACAAAGTTTCCTTACTTAGGGGAGGATCCAGCCAATATTTCAAAAGGAAAAGGTGGCGAGTTCGCCCTCACGGAAGCGATGAAGAAGAAGTTCAAGTTGGAGAAAAAGAAGCGAGGATATTCCATTTCCAGCATTAATAACCTCGTAGTCAAGGTCACGACGCAAATAATAGCAGTGAAAGTGATGCGGAAGTGTCACGTGGATGAGGTGCTTGCGCCTGTGATTGAATTAGTGGCCACTATGAAACTCAGGGCCCGGGAGAGTCATGCTCTACAGAGGATGAGCGAGAAGCATATCAACATTAAACAGTTGGGCCTTCAGCACAATGAGGTTGTGGAGAAGAACAAGCAGATTATGCAAGTAGTAAAGGAAGCATGTCCAATCATCCTGGAGTGGGACATTCAGGCAGAAGAACTGGTGGAGGTGCGTGTCCGCAAGTTACCCACAGGGGTGCAAAATGATCTAGGGTTTAGCTAGAGTTAAACCTCCAGATTGCAGAGATGTAGTTGAAGGCCTAGGCTTCAACTCCACTAGAAGTCAAGGAACAACGTACCACCACTATTACAACAACAATATCGACGGTTAGCAGTGAAATGGCAGACTGCATGCAGCTTTTTGAGCATTCATTCGAGGTCCGAACGACCCTGTAGGAGGATATGAATGTAGAATGCCTAGAGATAGAGGCGTGCAAGCTACAATAGAGGTATGATGAGGTAAAAGGGACCACACAGACGGTTTCCCTTACACAGAGGCTTACAGAGATGTAGGAGGCAAAGGCGCTCAAGGAACAGGTGGACGAAAAGAAGTAGCCTTAAAAGCACACCTACAACCATGGATAGATGAGGATTACATGATCAAAACCTCCATTGAAGGGAAGCTCATGAAACTACAGGTAGCTCAGCAGAAGATTCAGAGCAACTGTTCAACAACAGTCACTAAACAAAAAGTGGAAGAAGTGCAGTAGGTGACCGCTCAGTGCACTGCCGATGTTGTGGTGATCCAAACAGAGCTGGAATGTCTTCGTACTAAGATCCCCACACCTGTAGAGTGACTCGCGGGTGAGTAACGATGTTTGTGTTGGGGGTCTGTTGGGCGTGGGATCCCCCAAGGGTATTTTTGTGGCTTAAAGCCCAAAAGTTTGGTCCAATTTTGTAATCCAAATATAAAGATTCCGCATTTTGTGGTCACGGAGTGAGTATATCTTAAAGAGTCATAGGGTTGTCCACCCTTATTTTGAAAATGTAATGTTGGCTATAGAAGATATACCCATGGTCTGCAGACCATGGGATTATATAAACAGAGCTAAGCTCTAAGTAGTTAGGGCATCAATAAATTAATTGAATTATGGAATAATATATGATGTATGAGAGATAACTCTGAGTAGAAGTCTAAGTTTTGATTCGTAGCATAGGTAGAGGCTCTGTAGCTGAGTGCGTAGAGGCCTAGAAGTCTGAATCTGAGTGCATGGACCCCAACAACTGAGAGCACAGGGTGGGTCGAGTCTATAATTGTTCGGAATTATCAATAAAAATAAGTATTCTACAATTTTTGCATCTTTAGTTTCTATTTATGCATCTGTTATATTCAATATAAATTTCACTTATAATGCTTATATGATGTGTGAATGTATGTAATTGTGCTGGATAAGTGACCACAAGTAGGAACATTTGTTTACATGAAGCTAACCAAGATCTAATAATAAAAACTTAGCCTAGTTAGGAAGATATCATAGTTCACTGCCCTAGCACCGTGAAAGGACTCCAACCCCTGGTTAGGGCTGCGCGGAAGATGATTATACCCTTTTGCGAAGGTACTGAGGGGTGGAGTAGGGGGTTAGGCAACCTACACAAAGGTAGGTATAGCCAGAATAAAATGGCATCACATTTATCTTAAGGGTGCAGAAACTTGGTTCCAGCATCCCCCCATACTACTTCGGGTGAGACTTCAGTCCGCGCTGCGCGGGCTGATGCTGAAAGGGCCAGTAGTGTAGGGATATGTTTGGCTAACTAACGTTGAAATTGGGTCAGGCCCCCACAAGCCAACAACATATCTGAAATCTGATAGTCATGCCTAATAAAAATGAGAGGCATATAACAATACATGAATCCATGGTATAGGTGTAGCTATCCATCAAGAAAAAGATCACGTGCATGGATCCTAGAATGTACACAACCATCTGACTAGAGGGATCATATGAAATATATCCACAACATGAGCACGTCCATCCGTCTCAAGAAACATGTATATAGTCATGAATGACTCATCACTCCTCGTAACCTAGACTTTTGTGATCTAAGCCTAGGGTCTTGCGCTCCAACATGACCCAATCACAGTACAAATTCTAAAATGTGAATAGACATGCTGAAGTCGATCATGCTAGAAAGTCGCTTGATTACCAGTCAATGATGTGAACCATTAAAAAGTGCAAGAGAAACCACCAATAACAATAATGGATCTCAAGGTACCAGCAACACAATCCACAGAATGTGAATAAATGAAATGATGTCAAACACCCATGAAATCATTCGATCGAAGGCCAATGATGAAACCTATTGTCAAGTGCAAAGAACTTGCCATTGAGGCATGCAAGCTCTAAGGTACTGCAAAGGATTTTGTAGATTAACTTCCTGGATAATGAGTTGAGGTTGGTAAGAAACTATCCACTGAAGGAAGGTCATAATGAATCCTTCATCATCGACATGAAACGGGAACACAATGAATGAGAATAATCCAAGATGATCAGACAATGTATAGGTAGGAAGACTTCTCTTGAGCATATGGAAAACACGACTCTAGAGTCTAGCAACATTTTGACATCATAGAATCAAAGGTCATGGTGACATGGTGGAGGTCATATGAGAGGTTTTAAAATAGATAACCCAAAACCCAGGGAGGCAAGTGACAGAGTGAGGATGTCCGAAAACCTGACACAAATGACATATGTGTGGAAATGTTCAAAAGCCACAGACTTCATCAAGAGAATAAAACTGATGAAATACTTCCAATTTCCCCCCACCATTTCTGGTGAGTACCCCAGTTATTATTACACCAGATTGATGGGGATAGCATATGATTGTGATATAAGTCCATCCTTCAGATGGATCCACCCTAGTAAGTTTTATTAGCCCTAGGAAGGAGTAGCTCAATCTCATCATAATGACAAGTCCTATGTCATTTAATCTTTTAACGACTCTGACAAAGGTGAAACTTGACATCTTTTTCATGTTTAGAGAGTTTGAAAAAAACACAAAAAAAACTCCAAAAGGTTCCTTTTCGTATAGTTGTGTCTCTCGAGCCCGAAAAGGTAGAAAACAATACTTGAGAGAACCGCTTGACTATTTCAGTCAAGGAGTACCTTTTTCGTAAATAGTTTATCCCAGCCCAAAAAAGGGGTAAACCTATACTGGGTAAACGATGTTTCACATCCTTTAACAAGTTCAAAATGACAAGAGCTCGGCAATCTTTTCATGTTTAAAGAGTCAAAAAAGAGATTTAAAGTGGACCCCCCATTTTTTTCTCTTTAACGAATCAAAAAGGGAAAAATACTAGGCGATTGTTTCATTTTTATGAGTCAGAAAAGAGACTAAAGGTGACCCGTCCTGGAGGAATGAGTGGTATAGGGTAGCAACTTGTTCCAATTATGGTGGAACTACTCAAAATATGAAATGGTCAAGAGGCTAGCTAATAAAACCACTCATTGTTATGGTTCCTTAGGAAAGGAAGAAAAAACCAAGTGAAAGCATATGATCAGCCAAAGAGATGGTGGCATTGGAATAAAACAATCAAGGATCATCTAGCAGAAATTAGTTGATTAAAATGACAATCACAAGATGTAAATCGGGCATAGGTTCATTTTTACACAAGCTTGAACCATGGATAACTCTACTTGGATTTAGTTTCATGTTTACACAATATTGAAATGAAAAAATATGCTTGAAATAAGTTTGTATGCCCCCGGCATAATGACTCAATTCAAAGTACATGCCCCCAAAGATTCATTTCATTCAACTAGGTGAATGGAATGAAGGTTTGCTTTCAATATCTAGGAAAGAATCAACTGGGATTTTATGAGATCTTAATCAAAGACTAGATTTAGAAAAGGGAGGTGCTTCATTTTTTAATGAGATTGACACAGTAAAAGAACTAACCTCGAGACCCTTGTTTCATTTTTTAATGAGGTTGTCACAAGACAAGGAAATATCCTCACAAACATCTGATCATGGACCATAAGAGAACATGGGCCCTGTTAGATTTGTTGGCAAAAATCCCTCAAATGGATCCATATAGGCTCTTAAAGTCTCCAAATTTGCTTAAAATCATGCCAATGATCAATTTATGCTCTTGAAATCTTCAATTTTTTCTTAAAGATCATCCAATGATCAAAATCTGCACAAGAGGAGAGCCCTTGGAAGGGCGGAAATACACTATCAGGAGGCAAAAATGCTTTAAAAACCATGAAAAACCCACAAATGTAGGCTTAAATAGTGAATGAAAAGCCGCTGTTAGATCTGGCCGATCAACGGCCCAGATCTAGGTGGCTAATCGCAATTAGCCGAGCAGAGGGGACAATCTAAAGGTAGGTGCATGACACCACTGATCAGCAAACACTGATGATCAGATCGGTGGGTCGCATCGGTGGGAAAATATGTTATATATATAGAGGCCCGAGGATTGAGCGACTCACAATTGTGATTTATCGCATTGCCAATATCGCATTGGGGCCAAGGGTCAGGACCTATGCACATACGTATTTACGATGTGATAACCGGACCCGATGGTTATGTAATACAATATTTGATAATATTTGAAGACTGCACCCAGGCCATTTTTAATGTTTTTTCCTGTGTATTTCGTTATGTAACGAAATACAAAGGGAAGCAGGGAAAATGCTGATGCGATATAACCTAGACCCAAAAGGGTTTCAGGAAGCAAACTGGATATATTTTCAAGTCCGTGGAAGGCCCAAATTTTAATGTATTTCATTTATTTTCGTTGTATAATGAAAATACAAAGGGAGCATTGGCCAGCACTGATTGTGATGAAGCCCGAACCCGAAAGGGTCTGGGAAGTGGAATGTATGATAGTAGAAGTCCGCTAAAGCATTCTTTCATGCATTTCTTTCGTTGTTTCGCATATTTCATTATATAAGGAAAATACACAGGCTAGGCCAAATGCGACTTGCGATGGCGATGAGGGCGGACCTGAGGGATAATTAAACAACTTTTTAGGAATTTTGAAGTCCAAAATACACAGAGAAGGTGAGATTTATCAGTGATGGTTGTGTTTTTTGTTTAAAATAGAAGTATACAATGTTTTCAACAGAGGTGCAGCATAGGGCAGCGCTGTTCTGCTATAACAGAAGCATGCATTGTTAAATCATTGGAAGGGCCACAACATGCTGCAGCCTGAAACAAAAAGATCAGGGAGCTCAGACAATGCAACAACCACCAAAAAACGTTATGGAGCATCTTTGGCATAGGATAACTCCCAGACAGTGCAACAAGCTACCAAAAATATTTGAAAGCGGTTACTTTGCTGTCAAAAGTAGAAAACTTCGATCCCATGCTTGCCTAGAGGGCATCAAATCAGTTAACAATGCATATCTGGTAGATTAAGACTCCTAGCCTCTTAGATCTCAAGAGAATTTTAAACATACTATAAATAGTTGAAAGTAATATGTAATAGAGGTTCAAATTTTGGAGATTATTCCTCCTCTATTCATTCAAGCTTCTCATCTTCATTCTAGAAATATAAGCTTCTTTTGCCATTATATGTTCAATGTTCATTCTCTTTGTTGTCATATGCTTACACTTGAACAGTTTGTTCATGTTTTCTTTGTTTCTAAGGCGAAATAATTGTCATCTTATCTCTACTTTGATATATTAGATTTGCAAGCTTCTTTGTTGCCTATAGCTAGTCATCCATGTGTGGTCATATATGCATCTACCAGTACAGTCAGTATTCTCTTTTGCTGTCTGTAGCTAGCCATTCATTTATGTTTATGTATACAATCTACTAGTATAATCAATGTTCTCCATCTATCTACTGAATCTATAAATTATTGAACATTAGTGGTCTAAAGCCTTGTATTGGTGAGAGCATTCATGCATGTCTTGAGTGAAAATAGAGTTGAAATGGTTATCTAAATTGATCCAAACCCTCATTTATTCCAATAGTTCAGAGAACAATATTGAAGACTACATGTTACTAGGCATCTCCGAGCTACAGCCTAGGAGATTTTCCTGGAGTGATAACATAATTGGCGCCATTGCCGGGGAGAGGAAACTGAAGCTCAGATTCCCTGGGAAATGAAATAGATCTAGCTTTGATGATAGAGAAAGTTTGGGCACTCTTTTGGTTGTAATCATCTATCTGGCGACTCTACTGGAGGCTGAACCTCTTGGCGACTCCACTTCATAGTTCTAGCTCAGTTTGCGAGGCATACTCGGAGAAATCCTCAGAAGTCACAAACTAACCTAGTACCAGACCCTGAAAAGATCATCAAATAAAGAAAGGTGTTGCAGAAAGGAGTATCAGGTTCAGGTAAACCTAAACAGTCTCCTATATCTCTTCAAGAAAGGCCTGTAATAGAACAAATATATGTTGATAGTATAGCTTCTAATACTAGCAGCAAAGAAAAACTCTTAGAGATTCATAAAGTTCCTTATTATTTAGGTTTTCCTTTTGTTGTAGGCCCAAAGGAAGCCTCACCGCCTATCCATCATACTCCTTTAGTCCTATCAGCCACTCCTCAGCCCTCTATCATTCAGACTGTCCGTACTCTTTTAGCCACCATAGCTATGGCAGGTCCATAAGCACCTACCAAAATGGAAAGAATCATAGCCACTAGGTATGGACCTCTAACACTGCCCACTCCTTTGAATGCTACGCCTACTGGAGAATATCAGAAGTATATGCCTAAGTTCACTAGGACTGAAGGTGTTTCAGCTGAAGAACATCTTCAGTCATTCTATAGCTATGTAGATAACTTGGACATTAGTGAAGATGATGTCAGGATGAGAGTCTTTGTCCAAAGCCTAGATGGAGAGGCTAGAAAATGGTTTAGGGAAATGACCTCAGCATCTATAGCAGACATTGAGGGCTTAGATGATGCATTCCTAAAGCATTGGGGGGATAAGAAGGATCTCCTTTACTACCACACTAAGTTTGGGAACTTACAGAGGCAAAATGGTGAGCTGCTATTTGATTTTAATAAGATATTTAACCGCATATACAACAAGATACCAGCTGAAGTAAAACCCACCACTACCTCTGCTAGACTCATATATGCCAATGCCTTTGATTCTGACTTCTGTTTATTATTGAGGGAGAGGCAATGTGCTTCTTTGGCTGATATGCAAGATGCAGCCCTAGAAGTAGAATCAAACATCATGGTTGCAGAAAAGCTCAAAGGTAATGTTGATAGAAGAAGACAGAGGGGTGAGCCTTCATCATCTTTAGATCCCAAGATTGATAAAATGGCCAAGATGATAGAGTCATTAGCCTCTGAAGTTTCCAAATTAAAGGTTGAGCAACATTCTGGGAAAGGAAGGGTTCCTAATACCTTTTCTCCTCCAAATCCAAATCCATATAGGAGAGCAAATGAGCAGTTGCATATTTTGCAAAGAAATAAAATGCCAATGAAGACCAAAGGGGGAAGACCCCTTTTCAAAATGTAGTCATGGAAGAAGAAAAGTTTGAGGAAGATGATGAGATCCATTGAATGGAAGACAAAGGCAATGCCACTTTTTGAACCAAATCTACCTATGAGAAGTCATTATTCAATGCCCAGATCAGCTAAGAATGGGATGGTTAAGCTATTCTACAAATTGTAGATCAACACCAATATAATCTGAGGTCTATGATGAATAATGTCAAATAAACTCCTATTCATAAAGTTGTTGTCCCTACAGAACAGCAAGCTAATAAGCAGAAGCAACCAACAGTTGATCCTATCATCCTCAAAGCTCCAGCCATAGAGGTAAGATGCCTTGACAAGTCCGCTTCTTCTTTTAGTTTTCAATCAAAAATCCAGAAGCCAAGAATACCTATGACCCTGATTGAACTAGTGAAGAATGATTCCTTCAAGAAATCTATCCTTGAGGCTCTTGAGCCTAAAACCATCCAAGCTTCCACTGACTATGTAAATCTAGAAGATGACCAACCAACTGTTATTCTCAACCCAATGATTGAAAATTGTGAAGACAGCTCCCCATCATTCTATGCTTCTCTCTCTATTCATGATGAAATCCTTCACAATTCCCCTCTAGACACTGGACCCAACCATAATTCAATGCCCAAGGCTGTCATGGATAACCTTGATCTTGACATTACCAATCCTTATCAGTTGGCCTCTACGTAGCTTAAAAAGTTAGTTTGCCAGATAACAGAGGAAGAAGGTCCACATATTTGGGACATGTTCTTTGATGGGGCTTGCTTTGAGGAAGCTACAGGAACAGGTGAAGTCCTTGTGTCCCCCACACAAGAATTCATTAATTCATCTTTCATATTAACTTTTCAAGTCACAAATGACACAAAAAAGTATGAAGTAAACCTTATTATTCAGTAGGTGTACAAAAACTCCCAATCAAAACATCCAAGGCTAAAAGCATATAGGGAGGAGGTGAAATATAGACCATCTCTGCCTGATAATATCAAATGCTGGAATGATCCAGGTGGATATTGGTGGCCACCTGCCAAGTCCATCTGGACCCCCATCATTGTCTCTTTCAGCATTTTCAGTTTCCTTAATTGTAGCACAACTTACTATTTTTAGCAGTTT
>APFE030754916.1:52845-167664 GCA_000404065.3 Pinus taeda
AGAATTAAATCAATAGGCTTTTGCAAGTCTTTGATGAATTGGCTAATATACACATTGACCAAGAGAAAGAAACCTTTCATAGAAAGGTAAAAAGGGCCGATTTTCAGTTTGGTGACTATTTTCTCAAAAGGAATGCATCAAAGGAAGGAGGGGATGTTTTTGATGGCCCATTCAATGGGCTGTTCTTCGAACTTTATTTTAGCTAAGGATTTCAAGCCTTGGTATTGTAAATATGTTGTTTTCAAGTTTTTATTTCATGCTAAATAGACTCCATGCCCAATGCAACACTAGGAGGAAGATTTTATCTTATTTTTACAGGAAAGGCATTGATCTGTAGTTCTTGAAACCTCACAGGGAGGTTTTCATCACTAGAAGGAGCCAGTGTTAGCTTTGCTGGCAAAAAGCCCACAAATGGATCCATATAGGCTTTTAGAGTCTCCAAAGTTGCTTAAAATCATGCCAATGATCAATTTATGCTCTTGAAATATTCAATTTTTTCTTAAAGATCATCCGATGATCAAAATCCACGCAAAAGGAGAGCCCTTAGAACGGCAGAAACACATTATCTGGAGGCAAAAATGCTCAAAAATCATGAAAAACCCATAAATGCAGGCTTAAACAATGAACGAATAGTCATCGTTAGATCTAGCAAATCAATGGCCCAGATCTAGGCGGCTAATTGCAATCGACCGAGTAGAGGGGATAGTCGAAAGGCGAGCGCATGACACCACCGATCAATGATCGCTGATGATCGGATTGGTGGGTCGCATCGGCGGGAGCATATGTTATATATATAGAGGCCTGAGTATTGAGCAACTCGCGATTGCGATTTATCGCATCGCCGATATCGCATTGGCACTATACCAAGGGTCAGGGATTATGCACATACGTATTTTCCATGTGATAACTGGACCTGACGGTTATGTAATACAATATTTGGTAATATTTTAAGTCTGCACCTAGGCCATTTTTAATGTATTTTCCCATGAAATCTGTTATGTAACAAAATACAAATGGAAGCAGGGACAACACTGATGCGATATAACCCAGACCCGAAAGGGTTTCGGGAAGCAAAGTGGATATATTTTCAAGTCCACAGAAGGCCCAAATTTTAATGTATTTCATGTCTTTTTGTTGTATAACTAAATTATGAAGGCAGCATTGGTTGAAAGTAACCCGAAAGGGTCCGGGAGGTGGAATGTATGATAGTTGAAGTCTGCCAAAGCATTCTTTCATGCATTTCTTTCAATGTTTCACATATTTCATTATATAAGGAAAATACATAGGCCAGGCCAAATGCGACTTGCGATGGTGACAAGGGTGGACCTGAGGGATAATTAAACCACATTTTAGGACTTTTGAAGTCCAAAATACACAGAGAAGGTGGGATTTATCAGTGATGGCTATGTTTTCTATTTAAAATAGAAATATACATTGTTTTCAAGAGAGGTCCACCATAGGGCAACACTGTTCTGCTATAACAGAAGCATGCATTGTTAAATCATTGGAAGGACCACAACACGCTGCAGCCTGAAATAGAAATACCAGGGAGCTCAGACAACGCAACAACCACACCAACAAACGTTATGGAGCATCTTTGGCATAGGATAACTCCCAGACAATGCAACAGGCTACCAAAAATATCTGAAAGCGGTTACTCTGCTGTTAGAAGCAGAAAACTTCTATCCCATGCTTGCCTAGAGGGCATCAAATCAGTTAACAATGCATAGAAGGCAGATTAAGGCTCTGAGCTTCTTAGAGCTCAGGAGCATTGTAAACAGGCTATAAATAGCTGAAAGTAAGATGTAATAGAGGTTCAACTTTTTGAGATTATTCCTCCTTTGTTCATTCAAGCTTCTCACCTTCATTCTAGCAATATAAGCTTCTTTGCCATTATATGTTCAATGTTCATTCTCTTTGTTGTTCTATGCTTGCACTTGAACAGTTTGTTCATGTTCTCTTTATGTCTAAGGCTAGATAACTGTCATCTTATCTATACTTTGATATATTAGATTTGCAAGCTTCTTTGTTGCCTGTAGCTAGCCATCCATGTGTGGTCATATATGCATATGAAAGTATAGTCAGTATTCTCTTTTGTTGCATGTAGCTAGCCATTCATTTATGTTTATGTATGCAATCTGTTGGTACAGTTAGTGTTCTCCATCTATCTACTGAACCTATAAATTATTAAGCATTAGTGGTCTAAAGACTTGTATTGGTGAGAGTGTTCATCCATGTCTTGAGTGAAAATAGAGTTGAAATGGTTATCTAACTTGATCCAAACCCTCATTTATTCCAATAGTTTAGAGAACAATATTGAAGACTATATGTTACCAAGGATCTCCAAGCTACAACCTAGGAGAGTTTCCTGGAGTGATAATAGCCCTAAAGAGGTCCTCCTTGGACGGGAGAACTACAGTTTGGGAGGAACACATGTTAATTGGTACAAATGGTAGATCATGTTCTAGTGCCCCCAATACATAATGTACCATGGCATCTATGTTATCATCAGCAGATGTGGAGATAGAATGGGTAGCCACATAATTGACCTATGGTGGGGAAGGTACTGCTTGCAAACAAGAGCTGATAGGGGACATTCAGTGAAAAGGAGGTGCCTGATGACCAATGAATGGCAGTTGATCAATAGTCACAATTCTCCCTTCGTGCGGAAAAAAACCACACAGAAAAGTGAAGAAATAAGAGCTCCCATGACATAAACATAGTCATGTCCAAGGAGAAGATTGAAATCTAAGGGACCTTGGACTACCATCACATCTATATAGATGGTCTTTCCTCCCAAATTAATAGGAAACTTTGGAAGGATCCCTAAGGTTGACTGGTTCCTCCGTTGAAGGCCAACATATTCTGGGTGACATGCACAAGATGTGGGGAACCCAAAGCTTGCTAAGTAGTAGAAGACATGATACTAACAAATGTGCCTTCATCTAATATAGTGCCATGTACTATCATATTATAGCTTGCTATTGTGATCTAGAAAGGGACATAAAATGGAAGGTAGAAAGCAGTCAATTTACTCCAATCAAAAGAAACGACAAAACTACTCGCTAGGGGTATCATATGATTTCTCCCATGCTCTGCAGAAATAGGAGAAGGACTTTCCTAAACAACTGGGATAGGAGCATCATTCTTTGATTCATGAGAATCTGAGGAGATGAGAAGAACATGAACAGTATGATCACCACTCTCTTCGGGAATAGAGTGAACAACTAAAGGTGGAGCCAAGTCGACACTCTTTTCGACTAATGGTTGGTTGAGAACAGACACAAGAGAGTCATGCTCAAGAAGAGTAGGATGGGAAAGAGATGAAATTCAAGTTAATATCTTTACCAACTAGGAGAGGGTTAGAAGAAAGCCTCTGATAACCAACAGGAAGTTGGAGTTGAGGAGCTGTAAGGTTTTCCAAAGCTTTCGAGGCTTTATCCATAAGAGGAAAAATTTGAAGAAGATTCTCTCCTTCACATAACCTATAGGGGAATCTACTTTTTCCCTTCTTCTTACCATCAGTAGATGAAGGTGTAGCATCGACATGATATCTAGAGGTTGATGGGGATGGTCGATTCAAGTCTTGAGACCATACCTCTAAGACTCTAGGAATGCTAGGACAATATCGAAGGCGATGGTCACCCTTACATAGCCTACAAGGGAATTTTACCTTCGGTGAAGGATCGAAAGGTTTGTCTATGGGAGGTTCATTTGGAGTAATGACTAGATGGTTGGCCTCTTGCTTATATGTATTCTTCTTCTTCGTCTTCGTCTTCTTCTTAGCCTCCTGGTTACTAGATTTCAAACTTTCACTTGGCGAAGTAGAAGAGGAGGGTGAAGAAATAGGGGAAGAAGGTGGGATGTCAACCTTAGAATCAACACGATGTGGCTCAAAGGAAGGAGATGGCTAGGTAGCTGTTGGGACACTAAAGACCACTGAGGTCAAAAATAACTAGATAAGTAAACCAATGGTTAACCCAGGGAGGGACAACATTGCAATATAAGGAACACCAACATTTCCAAATGAAGGAAAAGGACCAGGATTCCAATCCGAGGGGAATCCTTGACTTGTAGACTCCGGAAATGTTTCCATTGGAATCAACCCTAAAGAATTACTAAAGAAGATAACTTTAACCAAGAATATTTTGTGGGAAGTTAATTTTAAAACGCTGAAACAAAACTTTGCCTTTTCATGTTTTAAGAGTTGAGGAAAGGGAAAAAGGTGACTCTAATCTATTTCGATTTGAATGAGCTAAAAATGACATGTTCTTGAATGAAATTTTATATTTAGGGAGTCAAAAAGATCAAAAATGACTACTTAGGATGATCTAGCCAAAAAGGATTACCAGGTAACCATGAATTGCGGAATACCTCCTGGCGAATCGAGAAGTATGGGTAGGGAATCTCCCTGAATGTTGTGTTTGGTGTATCACATTTACAAGGTGGAAGAATTGGCTTCCAATGGATAAATGATTTTATACCTAGTGGGATCCCTCTTTATATACGTGACGGTACAGGGAGAACAAGTCTGTGCTAGCACTATCTAATTCCGAAGTGAACGACAACTGCTAGATTTAAAGACATCAATAACACATCTTTAGCCTAGACCACTAAATATAAGCATTAAGTTTCAATGCTTCCTTAGGTTAATTCAATAGGTTTTAATGGTTGATATTGAATTAGGTTTCAATTACAATGCTCTACCGCTGTCTTTTGAAAAAAAATTCTACATGCAGCTATATGAGAAAGGAAATCTTTGTCTTCGATGAAAGTTAACACTAATTGAGAGATAGAGAACACACGAGCAATGAAACAATCAAAGAATAAAATATTTCACTAATAAATCTCCAAAATGCACTGAATATTCCTATCGAATGCACGTAAAGAGAATTCATTTCTTTTTGAATACAAATGATGGTACGAATCTAGTCTTCAATGATGCTAGCTAATGTAACATATTGATTCAACAAACTAGAATTATGTATTTGTCAATGGAATGATAACATGAATCTTTCATAGACACTTCAATGATTTTTTTTCAAAACAATCAACATCAATCAAATGGAAAGCATAAAAAGAAAATTCCTTCCAAACCAATGATGCAACGATTCAATCAATAACAAGATGAGAAATGTAATCTATGCCCGAAAAGGGTTGTTTAATGAAGAGAAGAACAAACGAAATTGTTCAAACTTGTTTAAGTGAAATCAAAGCAACAAAAGGATTAATCAAATAGTATGCAAGGAGCAACTTTAACTATCGACTTGACTTGATGAGCACACAAACAAGTGAATGGATGACAACCTAGATGCCTTAGGGTTATGAACTATCCAAGAGCTCAAGAAACCAAGTGAAAAAAATGGAAATCAAACAAGCATACAAACCAAGCTAAAAGAGCTTTTCAGCGAGGGAGAACACAGTCAAAACAAGTTGAGAGATAGAAATCAGAAGGGAAAGACACACTGGCTATGATCTAGGGTAAACCCTGATCTGCACCTACACGAATCAATGCAACTGCCTAATTGACAACAAGCACTAGAAGGGGGTTAGTGCGACTATTTTTGAGAAACTCGCATTGATCGGCGCAACTGTCAGGAAAATAAACATGTGACCAAGGATTCAAGGAAAAATTAAAAAAATTTCGAAGGATAAAACTAGACTTGCCATTGTAAATTTCAGGCTTAGAGCAATAAACCAGGCAAAGAACAAAACACTAAAGGGAAATGGTGATACTAGAAAAGTTCACACAAAACAATAAAATGAAAATCAATCAAACATCAGGATTGGTTCCCCAATATGGTCACCAATTTTTGGTGCAGGTAAATTTTTAGTGTGGACACAAACAATTCCTCTAGCCCGAGAGAGTGGGTCTAGCCACAAACAAACAATCTATGGAAAATCTCCTTAAGGTAGAATCAATTAAGAGGGTCTACCTCTTAGAATGCTATTCTTCTTGGTGATGATCCTGCTTCCTCACTCCAACTATCTTCCATTTCCTTCCTTTGAATATCTGAGACAAGAAAACAAACAACAACAACTAACATGATAACATACAATATTGTATTAAGCCTACTTAATAGGTCAAGGAACATTAATCCATAAAGATGTAAAATAACACTTCACGTATGAAATCAATCAATAGTTGTATTCATATAAATCAAAAAGAGATTACAACCAATGCCTTGATGTTACTGGTCTCCTCCGACGTATCCAGGTTCGCACACTTATACTAGCACTTCATGGATAGCCCCAACAATGGAAGTTTTAATGGCTCTTCCCTCTAGTCTCAAACCAAACCAAAACATAGTATTCTCCCTCAAACATACACTAGAAAGCTACAAGCTATAAATGTCATGCTAATCATTCAAACTCACTCAGAAACTACTTTAGCTTTTAAAAGGAGGGGTTTATATAGCTTGGATGGATGGGAGATGGTTCCTCTTATCATGGGAGAAGGCCTTATCTCTTGGGTTTGTTGCATCCTAACAAGGGAAAGGATCCCAAACTAACTTCCTCAGCTCCATCTAGCCCAACCATTTACTAGAATTCTGTTATGAAGCTTCCAGACCTGGAAGATTCGAATCCATATTTAAAAAACTTTCCAAAATAGGATTGACATGACTGAAAGAAGGCTCAGTGGGGCTGATCAGCGCTAGTCCTAGTGTTAAACTCTGTAGATTGGCGCGAGGGATGAACAGGTCATTAGCACTAGTCTTGTACACTAGGGTAAAAGGAAGATGATTTGGAAATGATGCAAAAGGGACATTTTATGCTCATGAAGAGGGACAGAATGGGAGTCTCTTCATGATAGGAAAGCATGTAGGGTTCACTGTAGAGGTCCTCCAGGATTGTTGAACGGGGAGTACAAGGTTAGTGACAAATTACTATGTAACAATGACATTCGTATGAAAAATAACTAATCTAACATGCTCCATTAAATCACTTGTTACAGTTGGAACTAGTGATTGACTGAGTGACTCACTCAGGGATTGTGCAGTTCCAAAGGCCAAGGTTTGTGACTGAAGCTTGAGACTACGCAATGCACAATTCAGGATGGCTAGGGTCAAATGATTGCACAATGGAGGGGCTTAAGATCTCAAGGTTGGGGCTTGAAGCTTGAGGTTTCCTAATGCATAGTTCTAGAAGAACAGACTCAAGGAACTACAACTGAGGGAATTAGGAGGTCAATCTTGAGGCTAGAGCCTTGAGGTTTCCCAATGTATAGTTTTGAGAGGCCAATCTAGGTGACCGCGTGGTTGAGGGGGTTCAAGAGCTCAAGGTTGAGGCTTGAGGTTTGAAGCTTCACAATGCATAGTTTTAGCAGGAGAATAAGCTGAGGGATTGTGTAGTTGAGGGGTTCTAGGGCACAAGCTTGAGGCTTGAGGTTTGAGGTTACCCAATGTGTAGTCTTGGAGGGAGAAAATTATCATAGTTTGGGAAATTTTGCAGTTCAAGGAGTTAGGATGGAGGCCTGATGCTTGACACTGCACAATGAACAATTAAGGTTGACTGGGAGGCAATGATTGCACAGTTATGGAGCTAAAGGGTTAAGGATGAGCACTATGATGGCACAGTGCATAGTTCCAAGAGGCAAGGTCAGGGCTTGAGGGCTGAGACCATGCAATATTCAGTTTCAGAGGGCTAAGTAAGGTCATGGATTGAGGGTTGAGATCATGCAATATGCAGCGTCGGAGGGCTAAGTAAGGTCAAGTTTCCCAGGAGTGGATTTTCCAAATGAGGCTAAGTGTGGAATCAGTGAGGCCAAAGAGATAAAGATAACAAATTGAGCATGATCACACACTTAGAACAATTGAATACTCAACATTTATCACTCATGATACATGAACAACATGCTTCCCCCAATGTGATGACTTCCCCAAGTGCAACACTAAAGGTACACTTTGCGATGATAGTGACGACACTTGTGCAATAGTGCATAAAACTTTTGGAATGAGTGTAAAACATGTCTACATTACTAGAGGGGCTCATCAAGACTAAGTTTACCCTTTGAAGCAAGCCAAATGTCCACTTTATATGATAAACAACACTTCCCATGCCAAAATACGACATTTGCTATATGAAGATAAAAGTGCAAATGACACCTACAATATGCGAATGACAATGAAAGAGATACATGCCAAAGTGAAGATAACATGAAAATGAAACTCATGAAAAGTGAAGGTGCACAAAAGCTATAGTTTTAAAAACTGACTAAAATAGAAGTACAAATTCAGCCATTAATGAAAAACTTTCAATGAAAATGCATAGCAACTGTCAAGATGAATTCAACATTGCACAAGCATTGTATTGGTGGACTGTGCTAGGCCCGTTCAAGCTTGCATGAAAGAATGCACTCATGAATTCATTATTGTTTGAGCATGTGTGAGTAAGTGACTTTGACACTTACAATTCAAGAAGGGAGATCAAAGACTTAACATAGTATCAAACGACTAAGAAGTGACTACAGAATGACCAATCACAAGATCCAAAGTAGTCTTCAAAATTCAAGTATAGGAAAAATTAGGGAGGGTGTTTGTCACAACGACAACACTTGGTGATAATCTAGTAGAACTCCAGCTTCTTTGCTTTGGTAAATTCTTTGTGTAGGGTCTATTTATTTAGGGAGTATTGATTCATCGTTAAAATTAATTTGCCTTCCCCACTTACCCCGTCTATAAATATAGTCCCCTTCATCCTTCCTCGGTTGAACACAATCATAAAACAAAATATATCGCAATGTTTCGAATCAGGAGAAGGGTAATTTTGCTCGTGAGCTTAAGATATTCAAAGTATAGTTTTCATATCTAGTGTTTCTTCGCTACCAGAAGGTCTGGATAGTACCATGGTGGAGTCACTTCACCAACACAAGAATTTCTCCACTATCAGTGAGGCTGGACAGTACCCCGACAAAGTTTCTTTCTTCACCTCCCTGCGTATGATTCCTTTCTCTTCTTTTACCCTTTATTTATTTATTTTATAAGGACTTTGCATAATAACTTATTCATTTCATGGATGGAAGAGGGATCCCAGCTTATTGAGAGCAGAAGAGTTTGTTCCTTTAGAGAAGCATTTACAAGACCTCTGATATTGGTTTTCTATTTCCCCTTGTCATTTTCTACTAACTATATAAGTGTGGATAAAACCAAAGGTTTCTATATTAGACATAGATATCATGGTTTCACACAGAGCTTTCCTCATGCAATGATCATATTTTTCTCCCAGAACGTCTTTGACCAAAGGATAACCAAGACAAGGAAGATAGGCTGATGGTTAGCCAAATATTACAATGTCACAAAGCCCTTATCTATTTTTCCAGATTGTCTTGAACACAAAGGGAACAACCTTCATGCAAAGTCTTATTAAACAAAACACAAAAAAGGAGACAAGGCACAAAAATAAAATCAAAAGGAAAAAACAAATGGAGGCTAAACCAGTTAATAGAATGTAAGACAAAAACTAGAAAACAAACAAAAGACGATGACAACAAGTGCAGGATGAGTGAAAGAGGGGGAAACCAAAATGTAGCTAGACCTACTCCTAAAATAACTAGCTAGCAGGTTAGGGTCAAGTGTAATGAAACTTCCAGTGAAGCCACTCTAGTTTTTCCCAACCTACAATCACAAAGATATAACCAATTAAAACTGGTATAAAGTAATGTGTAAAAGAAAATATAAGAGCTTGAATAATGTGCAAAAAAAATTGAAGGTCTTTCCTGTCAGCAAAAAGATATGTCATAATCACTACTTCTACCAAACTTGTGATCTTATCTTTTGGATGAAGATTACAAAAATACCTTGAAAACTTCTTATAAATGCACCTTCATTTGTAGCATCCTTCTTAGCAACCATGAGAAACAACCGAAACTTGTTATTAGAAAAAGGCCTTTCTAAGTAAGATGCTTCTAAGAAATCATAGATTTGATCGTCAAATTATAAACAATCCTCTTGAAAATCTCAAAGTCGTTGAAAAGATGAATTTTCAATCAGAAGCACAGGGCCAGGATGATAATCTTGTGAGGTGTTGTAGCGACTGCAACACCCTCCAAATTTTGGCCTACACTCAAATTTTGGAGCCTATTGTGGATCTTTTGATTGGTTTTTCCTTAGTCACTTATTGGTGAGCTGATGATTTCAAGTTCCCTTCTTGTATCTTAAGAGTCATTCACACTTTTATCTTTATATAAAAAGTGTCATCTTCGGGCATGGAATTATTGCTTTTCATGCAAAGGGGAGTTTTGGTTTGCTTCAAGGGGAAATACTTGTGAAAATGAGTTTTTCTCATCATATAGACATGTTTCACACTCATTTCCAAAGTTTCACCCATTATTACACAAGTGTCATCATTATCCTCACAAAGTCTATTGTCAGAGACACACTTGTCATAAGTTTCCATAAAGGTTGTTGCATTAAGCAAAGTATGTTTTAATATGTTTTGGATGATCTACGTTGCAGCAATAAGTGTCCAAGTGTGTGATCATAGTCAAGTTATATCACTGTTCAATTCAGTTCCATTGGTCCCACACTTAGCCAAATTTTAGAGGATTCCTAGCAACCTAGCCTCATCCAACCTTCCTAAATTGTTCACTTCGCATCTATAACCCTCAATATTTTTCCTTTCCTACTGGAACTACGCAACAAGAAGACAGTCGAGCATCCCTTGGCATCCAAAACTACACAGGTTCTTCCTCCAGTGTCCTTCCCTTAGTCAGAAATCAATGTCTCCAGAAACTGCGTAGTTCTATCCCTAGGGCCTCTTAGTTTCCCAGTCCCCCTTTCCTCCTCAAGCTCCACAGGTTTTCCTCCCAGGGCCCCATCCTTTAGTAGCCACAACCTACTTGAACTGCATAATTTTGTCTCGTAGTGGGCATTGCTCAATTTTTTCCCTCGGTGAGGATTGTACAAAAATTTCCCTTATTCTGGCCTAAGCTATGCACTACGTAGTCTCAGTGATCAATATTGGCACTTGGCTGCTTGAACCATGCAATCATATAGTCACCAAGAGTTCTCCCATGACTTGGCACTCAACCCCAACCCATTTCATGAATCCAAGTGTTCTATCTTAAGCTAGGGGTTTCAAACTGATGTCGTCTCATCATGAGTGAGTTGTAGATGTAGGTACTCTCTTACACTATGGAAATATGATAAATAAAGAGATGAAGAAGGAGGACATACTATATGAATCTCAAGGAGCTTAGGAGAAAATATAATCATCAGATAATATTACCAAGGAACCCAGGGGTATGATAGAAGATCGAGACCTCATGAAGACTCCATATGATTCACAACCCTTTGGAGGGTAGGTACGAAAAACAAAGAACATCTTTCATGAATTTGAAATACATCTCTTAGTGCAATATGAAGGAAAACTTATCATTATCATATCATTATGTCTTCAATGACATGTATGGTCACAAACACTGAAATTCATTCCTTGTGTTTTCGCTAGGTGTTTCGTTTCCTTCTACATGTTGGGTTGACTATCGTCTTTTGGAATTTTTGAATAATACATAATTTTTCAATCCTTTTTTGGTGGTTTTTAAGGTTTTTATTTGTGTATACGAGTGGTCCTATCCATGTAAATGCATGTATCACTCATACACAAAGTCTTGAGCATTGTCACAAAGGTGTCGTCACAGTCGTCCTAAAGCCTATCTTAAGTGTCACACTTATCGCTTCGTGTCATGAGACAATCACAGAGAGGGTGATTCTTTGTTGGTTTCTCTGGTGGTATATGTTGTTCTGTCATCAAAATATGCTAAGTGTGTTATCAAAAGTTCAACTTCATCACAATTCTATATTCCCCCGCACTGCTCAATTGTTTTACAAAAAATTCCCATAGTCTGGCCTAAGTTGTGAACTACGCAGTCTCAATGATCAAGATTGACACTTGGATGCATGAATCATGCAATCATGTAGTCACTGAGACTTCTCCCATGACTTGGCACTCAACCCCAACCCATTTCATGAATCCAAGTGCTCTATCTTAAGCTAGTGGTTTCAAACTAATGTCGTCTCGTCATGAGTGAGTTGTAGATGTAGGTACTCTCTTACACTATGTAAATATGATAAATAAGGAGATGAAGAAGGAGGAAATACTATATGAATCTCAAGGAGCTCAGGAGAAATGATAATCATCATATAATATTACCAAGGAACCTGGGGGTATGATAGAAGATTGAGACCTCATGAAGACTCCATATGATTCACAACCCTTTGTAGGGTAGGTATGAAAAACAAAGCACATCTTTGATGAAGTTGGAAATACACCTCTTAGTAGTATGAAGGACAACTTACCATTATCATATCATTATGTCTTCAATGACATGTATGGTCACAAACACTGAAATTCATTCCTTGTGTTTTTGCTATGGGTTTTGTTCCCTTCTGCATGTTGGGTTGACTGTCATCTTTTGGAATTTTTGAATGATACATAATGCTGCAATCCTTTTCTGGTGGTTTTTAAGGTTTTTATTTGTGTATATGAGTGGTCCTATCCATGTAAGAACCTATCTCACTCATACACAAAGTCTTGAGCACTGTCACAAAAGTTTCGTCACGGTCATCCTAAAGCCTATCGCAAGTGTCACACTTGTCACTTCTTGTCTTGAGACAATCACAAAGAGGGTAATTCTTTGTTGGTTTCTCTGATGGTATATGTTATTGTGTCATCAAAATATGATAAGTGTGTTATCAAAAGTTCAACTTCATCACAAATCTATCTTCCCCCCGCACTACTCAATTTTTTCCCTCGACGTGGACTGTACAAACATTTCCCTTAGTCTGGCCTAAGCTGTGCACTATGCAGTCTCAGTGATCAAGATTGACACTTGGATTCTTAAACCGTGCAATCGTGCGGTCACCAAGACTTCTCCCAAGACTTGGCACTCAACCCCAGCCCATTTCATGAATCCAAGTGCTCTATATTAAGCTAGAGGTTTCAAACTGATGTTGTCTTGTCATGAGTGAGTTGTAGATGTAGGTACTCTCTTACACTATGGAAATATGATAAATAAGGATATGAAGAAGGAGGACATACTATATGAATCTCAAGGAGCTCAGGAGAAAAGATAATCATCAGATAATATTACCAAGGAACTCGGGGGTATGATAGAATATCGAGACCTCATGAAGACTCCATATGATTCACAACCCTTTGGAGGGTAGGTACGAAAAACAAAGCACATCTTTGATGAAGTTGAAATACACCTCTTAGTGTAGTATGAAGGACAAATTACCATTATCATATCATTATGTCTTCAATGACATGTATGGTCACAAACACTGAAATTCATTCCTTGTGTTTTTTCTAAGTGTTTCGTTCCCTTCTGCATGTTGGGTTGACTATCGTCTTTTGGAATTTTTCAATGATACATAATGTTGCAATCCTTTTCTAGTGGTTTTTAGGGTTTTTATTTGTGTATACGAGTGGTCCCATCCATGTAAACACCTGTCTCACTCATACACAAAGTCTTGAGCACTGTAACAAAAGTGTCGTCACGGTCGTCCTAAAGCTTATCTCAAGTGTCGCACTTGTCACTTTTTTTCATGAGACAATCACAAAGAGGGTAATTCTTTGTTGGTTTCTCCGGTGGTATATGTTTTTGTGTCATAAAAATATGCTAAGTGTGTTATCAAAAGTTCAACTTCATCACCAGTCTATCTTCCTCCCCGCACTTAGCCATCTTTGGAAAATCTTCTCGACCGAGCAAGTCAGCTTAACTGGGCCCCGACTAAGTTGTGTACTATGCAATCTTAGCCCTCATTAATGTGACGTAGCTTCTTGGAATTGCATAGTGTGTAGTCACTATCTTCCAAGGTAGTTGTATTGTGCAATTCCAGAGCCTAATAGCCTTCCATGACATCTAGAATTCCGCAGTGGTGTTTCCTAGCTTGCCTTGAATTGTGCACTTCGCACTTTTAGTCCTTGAGATTTTCCCTTTCCTGCTAGAACCAAAAAATAAATAAAGATCCCACCCTCCCTTGGCCTCTAGAACTACACAGATGTGTCCTCTAGGTTCCTTCCTTCAGCCGCATCTCGCTGCCCTCAAGAAATGTGCAAATTTGTCCTTTAGGATTCTGTGCTTCCTAATCCCCCTTGCCTCTAAAAACTGCGTAAAATTGACCTCTTAGGGCCTCATCCCACATCATCCTCTACTTTCTTGAGCTATGCAATTCTAAATCCCAGTGGCCACTACACAATTTCTCTCCCCAACGGGGTTTGTCCTGAAAAGTTCCTCAGTCAATCCTGAGCTACTCTCTCTATAGTCTCAGTGATCAAGTTGTCTCCTTATCACCAATAACTGCACAATGCATAGTTACTTTACCTCTCTTCTAACCTACCACTCATTCCAAGCTCAGTTCATTGATAATAATGAATCATCTTAGACTAGGGAGTTGTTGGATTGATGTTGTCCCATCATGAGTGAATTGCAGGAACAGGTACACTATTAAGTCATGGCAAGATGATGAAGAAGGAGAAGAAGGAAGGAAGCAAGCCTAAAGAATCAATTGTAGATGAACATATGAGTGGACTTGCCAAGAGCAATAAAAGTAACGCAAGTGTGCAGCCACCTTGTAGGACCAAAGATCATCGAAGACCCTGCATTACCAGGATATGCAGAGGAGAAGAGAAAGCATATCCAAGAACACATCTAGCACTCATAAGTAACAGCGACTTGACATTACCACATCATCCAACCAATCCATGTCGACATTGTCATGTAAGGTCATGTCATGAGTTTTCATATGCCACATCACTATTGTGGGCCCTGTATATTGTAAATCAAATGTATTGTAAAGTGAAAGTCAAATGGACACGCATGAATTCAAAGAGTCATGTAAGTTGAAAAGTTGTAGAAAGTTGAATAGTTATGTGGGTAGTCAAAGAGTCACAAGGGGTAAGAATCACCCCTTGGTTATATATACCCCCTCATTGAATGAGTAAAGGACTTTTTCACCTTGGCTCCTTCTCCAAGGCATTAGAGAGATCAACTAGTTCTTTGAGGAGCAAGTAGTGGCTCCAATGTCTCACTACTTGGGCTAGTGATGTACAATGTAAACATGTCTCTTGGAACTTATTCTTAGTAAAAAAATCCTTTTAAGGCTAGCACATTCTTCATGCATGGACTATGAATATTTGTAAGACTATTCTATGGACGTTTGTATTTCATGTTTTATTTCACATGTACTAACATAGTTTAACTATTTCATGTATTGTAGTGCTTACCTTTTTGAGAATGTGTTGTAATGGTTGTTATCATTGTCCCATCCTTATGGACTATTCCACGGGATACTAGAAAAATCATTCCTTGTTTGATTTTTGTAATGATCCTTGCATTCGTTGTGGACTATTTTGTTGGATTTCAGAAAAATATCTCCTTTTTTGTTAGTTGTACGATTGTTGCATCCACTGTGGACTATTCCACTAGATGTTAGATAGGTCCTTATAGTTCATGTATGTCTCTTCTTGGGTGATACTATTACCTCTCCCTTGGAGACTCACTTTTCTCTCCTCCCTTGTAGTAGAAGAACCTTGACATAGTTGCACTACACACTCACTAGGCACACCTCCCTTGCTTTACGAAGACACCATTGCATCACTCTCCTATGCCGACATCTAAAGCTAAGGAAAATATTTAAGGATTTGGAATCCGAGCCTTTATACTAGGGACTCTTACACAAAACAGTGTGAGGTCTAATCGATAATTCATATCAGGGAGATCCCCTTGCTTGATGGATTTCCATCACCGTCAACAAAATGGTCCTAGAAGGAGGGCCAGATGGCAGGCTGTGCCCATTGAGTTTGGTTTTAATATCTTATTTAAAATGGCTCTTCCCAAAATCACAATGCTTGGATGTTTGTCTAAAGATATTAATTGTACCATCCCTACAGAAGTTATTCATAACCTATCTAAATTTATGTTTAATGGTGAGGGTGCATCAACTTTTCATGAACATTTGTTTCAAGTTTTCCATCTTTATCTTTCTCATAGAATATGTTTCAAATATGTCATGGATAGATTACTTACCCTCACATTTGATGGTCATGTTAATCAATGGTGTGATACATTACCCATTGCTTCTATCCATTCATTCGACTAGATTGCCAAGAAGCTTCATAAAGCCTTCGATAAGTATAACTACCAATATGTTTGTGGAAGAATCAATATTTTAAGAATGAAGCCTAATGAATCAGTTGGTATTTTTCTAATTAATTCCTTCACCTATGTTATGAAATTCCTAAAAACATCTGAAATGGGATTTCTTGAAACAAGAGTTTGAGCGCTTGGTTCTTGTCTCTTCACACGGTGAATCTGAACCTCTTATTGTTTCTACTTTCCCAACTCTTGTAAATCACCATGACCTGCTTGATCAATCTTCTCCACCAACTAGTTCTTCACATTCTCTTGATTCTCAAGTTGTCTCAAATTGCGATCAGGTAAAAAGTAGTCACATTATGTAGGTAGAGGAGAAAAAAGGTGAAGATGCTTTCAATATTTCCTCTCTTTTTCAAAATTCTCCATGTCAAGATATTGCGTTTCCATTCTTGAATGATTCTCAATATGCTAATATTGGTAGAGAATCCATTTAAATTAATTCTTTCAATCAACCCCCACCCTTGGGAAGTGATCATTCCAATGATGATAACTCTATTTCCATATGCCACGATGAATGCCAAGAACATCATATGATATTTTGGTTTCTAATGAATATTTTAATTTAGATCTAGAATCTTCTTCGGTCAAAGAATATGTTCATATCAAAACTTTCTCTTCACCTCACCATCTCTTGTGTCCTACCATTTGCAATACTTCTACTTGTGGCAAAGTTATGCCATACTCTTCAGTTTCTTCATCTGATGACTTATCCCCTCAATTAACACAAGGTGGTGAGGCTGCTCATGATGAAATTGAAAAAAATAAAACCATAGAGAGACCTTCCTAGCCCTCATGATCTCTTCTCTTGCACGAGGACAACTCCTCAAATCAACTTTATCATGAGATATCACCAGTTCATTTAATTTTGAATTTGCGATCAAAAGAGTATTCCGATTCGAGCAATTTGGTTGTTGAAGATGAAAAATATGGTAAAATTTGCGATAGAGATGGTTGTTATCTGATGAGCAGTGATCTTACTAAAACCAACAACAAAAACTATCCTCAAACCATGCATGATTTGGTTCAAGCTTCAAAATGTGATTCTGTAATCCTGGAAAGTTCCAGGACTTGCCAGGGAATCAAGGCACTTCAACATCCATTGATGGTTATGTCATGATCTTGCGACTCTGGTAAGCCCCCCAAACCAAGACAAATCTAGTTCCTCTTTCACAATCTTTCTCTTTGCATGGTTTCACTCAATTTAAATTTCCATGTGAAAAATGTTTGGTATTCCTGGTGACCTTTCAAATTTTCAAGATTTTACTTCTCACCAAATTCAAGAATCTATTACAATTCGTTCATATTCATGCAAATCTCTTCCATCAAACTTGGGTTTGGAATTTGCATCTCTCATAGAGTCATGGAATTGTGAAGTTGGTCATGTTAAGGACTATATTTTCTTGAAAGAATCATGCTTATTGAATTTATTCCTTAATGTTCATCTCCTTGGTCTTCTTGTGAATTCGATGTGAATTTTTCCTTCATAGCACCAAAAATCCTCTTGAGTGATAATGAATGCACAAGTTGTCACACGAATCAAGTTCTTCTATGCTCACCATGTCCCAACTGGTCTCATGCATTTGTGGTGCCATAATCCTTTTTAAACTTTTTTGATGAATATCACGCTTGTACAATTTGTCATCACTTGCAGGAAGGTGATTTGTCATATTTGGTTCACAAGAAGCTTGTTTCGATTGTTCAGAGCATTCGAGGGATTGTTCAAATTGATTTTTCTATTTTTATTGCAAACTGAAAATCTGATGCTTCAATTAGCTCATCTAATCATTTCTATGTCTTTGGTGGTTGTCATTTAGCTTATGATTTTCCCAGCAGTACACCCAATGAAAGTTGTTTCACACCCCGTGGTTTTCATTGTTTAGTATCTCTCTATTGAGGTTTTTGTCAAGAAGGCGAGGCACTTTAACCTTCACTGATGGTTATGGTACATCCTCACTTTCTTGAAATGACTACCGAGTATAATCAGATCTATTTTTCCTCACAGGATTCCTATCATGATCCCGCTCCTCTAATTGAAAATTCAACTTTTCCAAAATTACGGGTTTTTAAGAGGGACATCATGAATTTTACGATCCAATCATCGAATGGATGGAACAATATTACCTAGCAAGCTTTGCAACAAACAACAAGTTTCAATCCTTCCTTGCACTTGCTACGTTGCTCAGTGTAGATGAAGACACATCCGCAAGATGCTTATGAGGTTTGTTGAAAAATGTTATTCATCAAAAAGGTAAGCATGTTAGCTCGGTAAAAGTAGTGGGTTTGACACACCTTTTCACCCACAGGAAACACCTTCCTTTTCGTGTGCATGTTTTTCAAGTTTTTATATCTTCTATTGCACATCACTTTTTATCTGTTTTATTTGTTCATATCTTTGTGGATGTAGGTCAGGAATGGTTGCGGTGGTTTCACTGAAAATTTCATTATACGTGACCCCGACCTTCTAGCTATTAGGTTAGGAGTAGGATTAGCTGCATCCTAGTTTTCCCTTTATTGCACTCATTCTGCACTCATTCCATGTAGTCTGTCCTCATTTTCTTATTCTGATTCTACATAATGTTTTCTTTAGCCATTTTATTATCTTTTCTTCTGGTTATGTTTCCTTGTTGTGTGTTTTCTTTATTTTTGAGTTTTTTCCTTTTGTTTTCATCATGCGAATAAGTGTTGTGCTTGGACCTATTCTAGCTTCCTAGTATGTGTGTGGTTGAACTATATAGAGTCTTGTGACACTTCAACATTTGGCTAGCCATTTTTCTTTCTTCGTTTTATTGGTTACATCTTTTGGAGGATGAAGTTCTGACAGAAAATACAATCTGTCCGTAGGGAGAATTTTGGTCCAACCATGAACCCACGTCTAGTTCAGAAACCTCATCCCTATACTCGGCTTTTCTACTTTGGTGTTCTCAAGCTTATCCAACTAGTAAAAGTGGAGAAGGGGAAAATCTAAATGATAAAACCTAAATTAGAGGTATTTATATGCTTCTTTAAAGGAAAAAACTCTTCTACTCTCAATAAGTCAGGATCCCTCTTCTGCCCCAAAATAAATAAGTTCCAATGCACAGTTCTCTTTAAATAAATAAATAAATAAAGGCGAAAGAAGAGAAAGGCTTCTTTCAGAGAGTTGAAGCAATCAACTCTGTCGGGTTACTGTCTAGGCTTGCTAGTAGCAGAGAAATGTTTATGTTCCTGCATGACTCTACCAGGGTACTATCCAAGCCTGCTGGCAATGGAGCAACACCAGAGATGAAAAAATATACTATGAAATCTTAAGTTTTCAAGCTAGACTGCCCTTCCCAACTTGAAATATTGTGATTATACTAAATATTATGTTGTGTTCGTCTAAGAAAGTATAGAGGGGACCATGTCTATTTGTGGGGTAAGTGGGAAGTCCAAGGGAATTTACATGATGAATCAATACTTTATGAAGAACCAAGGCCCTGCACAGAAGGAGTTAACCAAAACAGAGAAGTTTGATTTTACCAGTGTGTTGCCAAGTGTTGTAGTGGCTAGAACACCCTCCAAATTTTGGCCTACACTCAAATTTTGGAGCCTACTGTGGATCCTGTGATCGATAATTCCTCAGTCACTTATTGGTCAGCTGATGATTCTAAGCTTCCTTATTGGATCTTTAGAGTTGTTCACACTTTTATCTTTATATAGAAAGTGTCATCTTCTGGCATGGAATTATCACTTGTCATCCAAAGGGGAGTTTTGGTTTTCTTCAAGGATAAATATTTTTGAAAATGAGTTGGTCTCATCATAAAGACATGTTTCACACTCATTTCCAAAGTTTCACACACTATTACACAAGTTTTGACATTATCCTCACAAATTCTATCATTGGAGCCACAGTTGTCCTAATTTTTCAAAAAGGTTGTTGCATTAAGAGAAGTATGCTTTCATATGTTTTGGATGATCTATGTTGCATCACTAAGTGACCAGGTATGTGGTTACAGTCAAGTTCTATCATTGTTCACAACGGTTCCACTAATCCCACACTTAGCCAAATTCCATAGGATTCCTAACAACTAGTTGAAGCCTCAAAAATTGTTGCAACAACATGGGGGAAATCACCCAGTCCAGACCTTGAAAGAATCTCCTTTTCCATTTGGTATAGTGTCTCCGATTGGGGATAATGGGGCCAGTTTCCAAGAAAGGGTTTATTTGATAATGTTGATGGGATGATATAGGATGCAACAGGAAATAATTCAGCTAAGTGTAATCTAATCTAACTACTAAACACATGCATACATATTAATTTATCATTATCTAATTATAAATATACCTGGGAAAAAAATATGATATGTGATCTACAATGATTCCTTACAACAATTGCTAACAAAGATCATTCAACTGCCATAAGAAATCAAATCATTTAATGATAATTATTTTGGATAAATAGTTAGACAAAACAATTGAGAGAAATATATCGCATATAAAAAATTGTTCATGTATTCAAAATGGAATCAGAGCTAACATCATACATATGTGAAATACTAAAAAACTATAATTCTAACTTTCATACATAAAACAATTGAAAGAAGAAGTATTGCTTAATACATAAATAAAACATAATCATACGATAAAAGTATCATATATGATAAGTCCTAATCATGTGCTTCAAAAATATTGACCTAATTTCATTCAATCCAACACATTCTAAGAGTACAAAAGTGCATTTCAGTAGAACATGCTATATATTTAAAGAAAAATAGATCATGTTCCATTCATTTTATCAAAACCTCCTCAAAAGTACAGAAGTGTAATGTCTTGAAAAGTGCTTTTGATAAAATTTCTAGACCCCTCTCTAAATGCATGAGAGGGGTTTAAATACTAAAATATATATCTCAAAATAGATTATTACAAAAATAGTTGAGGAGGTTTCAATCAACCTTCCTCAGAATGAGAAAAAATAAAATTAAAACTAAAATAAATTAATGACTAGCTCCTTTGAACTTGATCTCTGAGGTCGCAAATATAATTCATTGGCTTGAGCTTAGGCGACTGACTGATTGTAGATTTTAACTGTCCAACAAATATGGTATCTATCAATGTTGGCACCATATTTTTTGTAGAGGTTGTTAAGCACCTCAGAGTCATCCACTGGCTATGTGGTTTTACGAGAAACTACTAGTATGTCTCCCAATTCATGCTAGTTAGCTGTTTAATAGCCTCTTCCTTTTCCTGCACTGTCTGTTTCCATTGATGCTCTAGTTGCTTGAAATTTGGTACAAACTCTTTGACAAGATTGGCACTATGAAGGTTTTCATTTATGACCTCTATTATGTTTCTTGTTGCTCCTACTACTATCGTTGTTTCCCTTTATGCATGTTTCAACCAAGAATCCCAATCCGTAAACAAAATATATTTGTGAGACTCCTCCAGCTTTGGTAAGTCATCCTTTCTTCCATCCTTTGATTCTTACCAGGTGATAAATTCAGAAACCATTTTATGGATTTTGTCATACTCAAGCTTCATATCAATTATTTGGTTCGTCAATTTATCATTGATTTCACAGTAAGGATTTATTTGCAAAATATTTTGGCAGAATACTTCCTCTTGTTGCATTAATAGGGAATTGAGGCTGACTGATTCTTTAATGAATTTGTCAATTTGCAGGTTGTCTTTGAATTTATCTATCATGGCTTGTATTTTTGAATCCTTTTCTGCTAAGGTGGCCTGGTGCTGCATCCTCATCTGCTCGAATTCTCTTTGAAGTTGGGGCACCTATAATTCTATTTGGTGATTAGTTTTTTCTTGGGCTAATTGTTGTTCTAGCAACAGAATTTTCTGCTCCTTTTCCTTCAACAACATCCAAACTTCAGTCACCTTGTTGATGGTGGCTGTGGCATAAGCTCCTATGAACAACAACATCTTTGTGAGATTATCTGATGGGTAGATAGGCATGTCCTTCCGCACAATATCCATTGGTTCATTTTGTGGAGTCGTAACAACAGTGGTGTCCAATTTCATTTTCTTCCTTTGTATTTTCACTACAACCTTGTAGGTAGGACTATAGAATATATCTAATGGAGCTATTTCCTCAATTCTTAAGACAATTTCATAAGTAGGAATAACATGAATAACCTCAATGTCCTGGGTACATGTAGCTCCTTCCCTTGTTGTTTCTAGATTTGTGTTATGTTGGGTTTTCTTGGGAGTTTGCAGTTCAGATGTTTGCTCAAGATTTGTGTTTGTATGGAGCCTTTTATTGAGCTGCTCCCATTCCTGTTCCAGGTCAATGATTGGAGCTTTTCCTAACTGAGTTGAAGTAGAAGCAACCTATGCCTTTTTTTTTGCCAAGGCATACTCAACTATCTCCTTTGTACTTCCAATTGTGTCTTTCTCAGACTCTTTATTTGTGTTTCTTCCCCTTTTTTAGATTGTCGCTTTGAGTGCTTTGACTCATGAGTCGACTTCTCTTGGGTTTCTTCTTCAGAATTTTCTTTGGAACTTCCCTCCAAGCTTACAGTAGGAGTTGGATCCCTTATTGGTTCAATTTGTAGTAGGTCTAATGGGACCTTTGACAATATCTTATTTTTGTACACATGGAAAGAATTAATATCTTTCGGGGTCAATAGTAGTTATGCCATATGTAGAACTTGTGAAAATGTTTCTTCTTGTAGGAAGAGGTCATCGAAGGCATCCTCTTCATGGGTGAATTGTTTGACTTTTACCATAGTCGTAAATTCCTTAACAATGCCATTTGGGTTGTATTTCCTTCCTGGAACTATAGCCAATTTCAGAGGCATAATAATCTTTTATTTATTTAATGGATGTCCATAATCGTGTAGTGAAAAAGCACCACACTATAATGGGAAGGTTGGAAAAATGGCTTTCTTCTGCTCTTTCAATCCTCTAGTTAAGCTACCTTCCCCTGCAGTCTGGTAGGCTATTTCTCTCGCCAAAAGTTTGTTGGGTACATAATATGGGGGGACGTGTGGAGAAGCAATGCTCCCAAAAAATCTAATGTAGGTGAATTTCTCTTCCCAAAACCATTTGGCTACCAACAAGATATCCACTTTGGCCTCTTGAGAAAACCTAGGGGTTCTTTTATAAAAAGCTACTTTATGAATAGGCATCATAACACCTTGACAGATTTTATAAAAATGGGAGTGGAATTGGGATTCCCACAAAATTTTATGGTATATAAGGATGGGAACCGGGTTCTATACAACCCATTTCCATCCCATATTTGGAAAATGAGAACTAAAACAAATTGCATCCATAACAAAAGAGCTCATAAAGAAAGGGGGAAAATCCTTAAAGAATGACTTATTTTCCTTCTATATTCCACAATCGTCTTTGCCAAATTGTCTGATAAAATTTGAGCCTAGTTCATAGTCGTTGCATTAACTATTGCATCTATTAAGGAGAGCCATTCTATGGAAAATTTGGTGTTATAGAGTCTACAAAATAATATACATATCATTTCTGCTGTGAAACTATGACAAGGAGAAATGGATTCCATTGAGTACATAGCAGTTTTATCCCATTTGAGCTTGCCTCCGCTTCATCTCCAAGTCTGCATAACATCTTACGGGTCCTCATTCTCTTTGGAGAATTGCTTAAGGAACTATTTGTTGTAGAGCTTTTGAGGCTCTGGTAACTGGTACATTAGTTGTAGGTTGTCTGGTGAGAAAGAACCCATTTTATTCTTGAAGGCTCTGTCTTATATGTCTACCTCATCAATTACCCATTTGACCATAGTCGTGTATGGTATTTTATTTGGTCTTGTAGTTATTCGATGTAGGAATGAACATGTTGTTTCAAAATAGGAAGCATCAAATGAATCATGAGAATCATTCATGGCCTTTATTACTTGTGGCCTAGGCTGATCTTCTTCTAACAAGTTATACATGGCCTCCCATGTCATGGTTACTCAATCCTTGCTACATGTGGTATCAGATAAAAGCGTTACCATGTCTGATTTATTAGATGTAGTCACCTTTCCCTTCTTCGCCATTCTTTATAACAATGTCTTTGACGGATTTTTCTTGAAATGGAGCAAATGTAAGTTATCGGATAAACACAAGCGAGAATGACAGTGAGAATTAAATGATATAGTTAACCTCAAAAGATGACAAGAAAGGATATTTTATTCAAAATGCATATGAAAAGATATTGTATCACGTCGAGCCCCTCTTAACATAAATGCCATCAAACTTATTAACTACCCACTAAGGTCTCTTATCATTGCCTTTATTACTCATTAAACTACCGCATTGCAAACAGGAAGGAACAAACTTTAAGGTGGCGATTTTAAACTGTGAATATGTTGATTTTGCAATTGTGATAAGATTATCACAATATCGCAAATTGCACTACTCATTTTTGGTGGTGCACTTTTCCATAGTTTTTTACAATTCTATGGCATGTGATATGAGAGGCATATTCTTTATCATTTAGAATGTACTTTTCCTAAAAGAATAATTACTTCATAAAGTTCTTTTTACTAAATGTCAGACTTAACTTATAGTTTATAATATTTGTTTTTATCGGGTCTGAGTTCTATCTACTTCACAAACTCTTGTAGTTCATAAGATTGGCTTTTAAGTAAAGTTTCGCTATGTGATAAGTATTGGCTCACTCTACCACAATATCGCATTTCGCATATTATGACATGCTTTGTGAGTTGAGTCTTTTGTGAAAGTCAATATGTGATTGCGATAAGTGCTTCATTTTACAGTGAATACCTTAAGTCTTAGCTTTGAATGAAAAGTCTAATAATATCCTAAGTTAAATGTGGTGATTCCTTCCATTGCAATTTGTGGATTTTGGTTGTTAATTAACCTTTGACACACTTGGTCTAGCGATAAGCAAAAAAATGAGAATTGCTAGTCTTAAAGGGATTTGACTTGGTATCTTGATTTATTTCTAAAAATTTAAATGAAAGCACCTAAGTGCTAAATTATTTTTGAGGGTTTTTAATAAAGGGTCTCCATTTATTAATAGACTATTAACTATTAAATCAATAAATGGGGGAGGGGGGGGGGGGGGGGTGGGTGTGTTGAATAGCACAACAATTGGCAATTCACTGGAAGAACCAATTATCTCTAATAGTTTTTTGAAATTTCTAAAACTTCCAAAATAAAGGTAGTTCAAAAAATAGGAAATACATGAAATATAATATAGGTAACATTTCTCTGAATAAGAAAACAAAATCCACCTAATAATCATCCATTTGATTATCCTCTTCAAAATGAAAATTCCTTTATCTACATCAGTCTTTACTTGGTTTTGAAGATAAAGCAGGGGGCTCTCACATATTAGATTTTAGATGTACTCATTTGTCACAGGTAGAGCCTCTGCTGCTAGTAGGAGTCCATAGCCTTGACAAGGTTATCTTTTAACCAACAATGATTCAGTATCCCATCTCGATAAGAGTGCAATTTTTAGAGATAAATTCAGATTCATCTACTTCTTCTTCTTTTTTCTAAACATTTTTTTTTAATTTTAATTTTTTCTATTTAAAGGTCCTTATCTTGGTTTGGTGGCAAAAATTGACAATGCCATTCACCAGTTGTAACTCAATTGAATAAGTAAGTTTAAGTATATTTTAGGATTATGCTCTAAAAAGAGAAAAGTTTACTAGACGGGGAGAATCATTGACTCCTAAGGAGTTTCTGGATGATGATTATAGAGTTGAAGATGCTTATCTGTAGAGAGTCTTTGCTTTGTTAAAGATACTTTTCTTGACTAATGGTAGAACACAGGTTTCTTTATAAAGTTGAGGTTTTGAAAATGAAAATTGATTTTGGTGGAAAACAAGTAGGTTTCAGAGAAATAGAGCTTAGCTTATGTCTCAAATGTGAAAATTATCTTCTCAACAACCTCTACTTATACAAGCAAAAATTCAAAATATAAAAGATATTATTATCATTGAAAGATCGAAAGTAAATGCCATTTAACTTTTATTTTCCTAGAAAAAGTAAAGGAAATAGTGTACAGGGATAGAAGTGGTTATCTTCTATGAAAAATATTTCTTCAAAATCTGCCCATTAATAGGTAGAGAATCTCTCTTTCCTGATACATCTTGCAATAAAAAGGTTGATGGGTCGATTTGTTCTGCAATCTGAAATGGGCCAAGTCACATTCTTTGGAATTTGATATGCTTACCATTTTCCTCGTGTGCTTTATCCCACTTCAATGCATGGTATCTGAGCTAAAAGGATTTAGGACTTACAGAATTTGCATCAAAGGAAGATTTAACTAACTGTTGATGATGTGCATGTATGATTTTTTATTTATCTTTTTCTTCTTCGAGCTTGAGAATTTGCGATTGTCTTAATTGCATAGAAGAAGAAGGAGTTTCTTCAATAAACTGAACCAAAGCTAGAGAGGGAATTGCTACATTTCTAGGGAGAACAACCTCTTTCCCATAGACCAAATTAAAAGGAGAAGTTCCTATTGAGGCCTTCTGCATTATTTGATTTGCCCATAGAGAAAATGTTAAATATTTGTGCCAGTTTTTTTTACTTTGATCAATGGTTCGTTTGATGATTCTTATTAGATTTTTGTTTGTATATTTGGCCAAACCATTTCCCTAAGGATAATAGTGAGAAGAATATTTAATTTTAAAGCCTCTTTAAGATCAACAAATTCTTTCAGAGCATTGCCTGTGAAATAAGATGTATTGCCAAACATGAGGGCAACTAGTAGACCAAATCTGGTAATAATAAAATGGTCAATAAATTCAATGATGTTTTCAGAATTGGCTACCTTAAGTGGAATTGCTTCCACCCATTTTGTGAAGTAATCAGTTGATGTAAGGATATATCTAAGCTACTTTGAAGAGTGAGGAATGATCTCACCTATTATGTCCAGTTCCCATTGTTCAAATGGTTGTTCAATGTTGACTGGCTATAATGGTAATGTAGGTTTCCTCTACCTTCCAACAACTATTTGAAATTTTTTATATTTCCTTACATATTCGTGTGCATATTTGAATGAGGTTGGCCAATAATAGCCAGCATGCATGATTTTATGTGTTGTTGTGTCTCCTCCAAAATGTCCACCAGCTGGTCCATCATGGAGTTCCTGCAAAACCTTTTCTACCTCAGATTTTTCAAGGCATCTAAGTAAAACATACTCAAAATTCTTCCTAAACAAAATATCTTTGATGATTTGATATTGCTTAGCTTTTATCCTCTAAGCCCTTTTTCTTTTGTAATTGAGTTGCATAGGGGCATATCTATTTTTCAAGTAAAAGATGATATCAGTGTATTTAGATTCATTATCATTGAGGCTTACCTCACATATTTGTATATCATCCCCTGAATCTCGTAGTGCTGGTAAGTCGAATGCTCCTGCTAGCATTCCGCAAAAAAAATGACCTTTAACAATTTTAGCTGGTCTAATCTCAATTTCATATTCTTGTAGTGTTGTTACCCAATTTTCTCCTTTCTCACCTACTTCTCTTTGCATTAGTAAATTTTTCACTACTGAGAATGGGACTACTACCTTAGTGTGAGTTTTGAGAAGAAAGGGTCTGAAATGTTTTATTGATTTGAAAACAGCAAAAGCTTGTTTTTCAACATCTAAATAATTTAATTCAACCCCCTACAAATTGGAGCTAAAAAACGAAATTGGTGCTTCAATTCTGTCATCATTGACCTGTGTCATTATAGCTTCATATGATGTCTCAAAAGCAAAGGTATATAAAATGAAATGATTAGAAAAAAATGGAGTTGCTAAAGAGGGAGAATTTGTGATTTCTTGTTTAATTAAATTAAAATCTTCGTGCTCGGTATGTCCCATTTAAAAATAATTTTTTCTTAATCATAGATTGGAGGGGTAAAACAATTCATGAAAAGTAAGGGACAAATATTTTGACAAAATGTATCTGACATAGGAAAGATTGCATGGAATTTTTATTATTGCAAAGAGATTTTAGAAATTTCTCTTATCCTATCAGGATCAATGTGAATTCCTTCTTTAGATACGATAAATCCAAGGAGTTTTCCTTCACTCAAAGCAAAGAAAGATTTCTTTGGATTAAGAGAAATTCCTTATCTCTAACAATGGTCAAAGATTTGTTTTAAATCATTTAAATGATTACTGTGCTTTTCTGAATACACAGTTATGTCATCTAAATAAATTACCACTAATTTATTCACCAAAACTTTGAAAGTTATATCGATGGCTCTCTAAAATGTTGAATCGACATTGATTAAACCAAATGGTATCTTTTGGTAGGCATAGGTTCCCCATTTCATTAGAAATGTGGTCTTTAGCCAATCATCTGGATGTACAAGAATCTTTTTATAGCTTGAAAATCAATCTAGAAAAGACATCAGTTCTGAGCTTGCAACTGGTTGCAATATCTGTTCCAGATGAGGTAATGGAAAGTTTTCCTTCTGACAAGCATTGTTTTTTTTTTTTGACAAGGTCGAATATTGATTGTATTACCAAAAAAAGATGATATGGAGCAAGCTCCTATTACATTCGATAAGGATAAGATTCAACCTGTAAAAGTGTACTGGGAATGCAATCCCCGCTCCTATGCTTGAATTTAAAAATTCTAATTATTCCTATATATATCCTAGCATACTACCTTGCATATTAGCCTGCAAGTAATATAAATTTACAAAACATTGTGTTATTTGTTGTTTTTTCATGGTTTATGGACTGACTGTTCTTGGAAGGAATGCTGCTTCATGCCTTGATGGACTGAGTTTTCTCCCTCCTAGCTCATGGTGGAGGATTTGATGTATGTTATTACTTCCTCCAAGTGCACACATTTGTTCTTGAGTGCCAGTATCTCCGCTTTCTAACTTTCCATATTTCTCTTTTGATAACTAAACTTCATTTTCATTTCCAACTTAATGTCTTGAAGGGCATATTGGAGTCTGCTGATCATAAATTTATTTGCCTTACATGTTCCACATCCATCATTCCTTGCTTCTTTCTCGATTGGATTGAATCCAATTTTTGTCCACTCCTTCTCTGAGTTTTTGAGATGATTGTTGCTCCTTTTTCTGTTGTTGTTCCAATGATTTCTGTTTCCTAGAGTGGTCCTTCTACTATCTTTGTTTTACACTAGTTTGTTGAACTTCTAATTTAGAGAGGCTTCTACTTTTGAAGTATGTTGCCCTTTCTATGAAAAATAAGATAGAACAAAGTAGAGGCTAATTGGAAGAAAATTTATGGGTTTGGAGCTTAGAGATGCTCGAGGTGTGGGGCAAGAAGAGACATGGAGCCGCTTGAGTGGAGAGCCTGCGATGAGCCTTTTGATGTTTGCGAATAGTGAAGTGGATATATATAAATGGAGGGAAGGAGGACTATAGGGGAGTGGAAAGGGCATGCACTGCTCGATCTTCTTTTTTGATAGGGAGTGAGAGCTCTTGCAAGACTCGGGGTGAATATGCAGAAAGAAAATGTTGGTTGCACAGTTCGGATGTAGGGGAGATGTCATGGGAGAGGTTTTGATGACACTGCATGATAACTAGAATAGGGATATTGGGATTATTTTAGCTTGAATAATGTGAGATGGAGAGCAGATTAGCTTACGCTTTGAAGGAGGGGAGTTGCATCATTGCTTGTCGAGGATGAGACATTTTGTTACGCCATTCATTGGATTAGGATCACGATCATCCTTCATTATTGGGCTGGAGTTTGAAACTTATTTCTCCCTGATTTTTTGTTGGAGATACTGTGAATTCCATCTACTATTTACTGTAGAGATATCTGCTCTATGATTTTATGTTGCCATTATAAGGATATTGTGGCATTTTTCACTCTTTTTTTTTTTTGAGAAAATCTTTCCTCCTGATAGTTGATTTGTATTATGGAACTGAATTGTAGTTTATCTCTTCATTTTCCTGAGTGGTTCCTTCAATTCTTTCGTCTGATTTATTTGCAAAATTATCAGCCATTTTGTTGTATTCTCTCAGAACGTGCTTGAAAGTAACCATTACTGAACCTTCTAGGTTAGTTCTTATCCTCTTATATATTCTATTTATAGTTGAATTGTTGGGGCTCTTGTTCCTAGCCATTTCCTCTATAATGATAGTTGAATCTCCTATTATGATTGAATCTCGAATAGCTCTCTTTTTAATTATCCTTTATGCCATTAACAAACTATACGCTTCTGCTTTGTTATTAGTTGTTTCTCCCAGACCCCATTCATATGGGACTATTTCTTTGTCATATGAATTGCTTATAATTCCTCCCATCCCTGCTTTTCCTGGATTTTTTTTTATGCCCCATCAAAGAAGAGGCTGTACCTTTTTTGTTTTTCTTTCCAATTTGCAATTTATTCTTCATTTATCCTGATTTTCCAACTCTCTGCTGAGGGAGTTTTCTTATGCCCATTTTTCCCATTGTTTTTTATTATAGATTTCCTGATCCAGTCTTTCTCCTATTACTATAAGATGTTATAGTCCATTGTTGTAGTTCCTTTTGTATTCAGGATTTCAGATGTTAAGCCCCAAGTTTTTGATAATATTTTTCCTATCCTTGGAGTCTGATCTTTGAAGATACTTTTGTTTCTTATGAGCCATATTTCCAACACAATATTGCTGGAAGGATTTTCCAGAACCTATTAATTGTCATCTTGTTCTTTGTTGGATAGGGATAAGCCTTCCCTGAAGCTTGAAAGAATTCCGTAAAGGAGTTTGTGAAATTTAAGTTGATTTCTAGAGGGTTTGTGAGTTGTTTCCAACATTCTTTTGCAATCATGCAGTCCTAAAATAGATGTGTTTGATGGTATCTTCTTCCTTCAAGAACATAGAACACCTGGATAGGCCATGGAAGATTTTTTTTTAAGATTTTTAGAGGTTAGGATTTTTCCTTTTAAGAGAGTCTAGATGAATATTTTGATTTTAGGTAGACTTTCAGTCTTCCATACTATTTTCCAAGGCCCCCAATCCTAATGGTTTTGATGGTCTTGTAGAGTTTTGTATCCCGTATTGACTGTGTATCCTCCTCTGTTTGGATCCCATGCAAATGCATCTTCATCTTCAATACTTGTAGGAGTTGCTCCTTTGAGGTGCTACCTTAGTCTGTCCCATTGTCCTTTCAAGTTTGAGGGGATTATTATATTTTTCCATTCGTGCCAATCTTGTTGTTCCTATGCGGAGATTGAGTGTAGTGTGTTCAGGCCTCTTTTGATCATCCAGAGTTGAATGCCTTCAATATCCGGTTGAATATTTAAAGGTTATTTTCCCATAATTCTATCCTCCCAAATTGAGACCATTTTCCCATTTCCTGGGATTTTGGAGATATGGTTTCTGAGTAGTGGGATTGTATTTTTTACCAGCTTCCATACTAGTGTGCAGGACCTTATGGGAATATTTTCATTGAATAAATTTGTCCTAGATTGATTCATGTATTTTGCCGCGAGAGTTTTTTTCCACCAACTCTCCTTTCCTATTGATGAGTGCTAGTATTGCAGCAAGGATGCTACAACTCTTAGGCTACCAGATTTACTTATCAACCTGGGGTTCGTACAAACTTGGAGGTGATAGTGTTATATGCACAAGTAAAAGTGGAGGTCCTTCCTGTTGTCACTGTTCATCCGGTGAGAGACCCTAGTGGTTCCAAGCCAAACATCTATAGAGTCAGAAGAAGATTGATTCTTTGATGGAAGAAGAGAAAATCTATTCTAAGAGAGCTACTTTACTGCAGTAATGAGGAAAACAACATGTAATGCTAAATCAAACCTTATCCTAATTAACCATTTAAACAGATATGCTAAGAAGAATTACTAAATCAACACTAACCTAATGCTTCTATCTAAGTTACAGAAGTAAAGAGCATCAAACCATTCTAATGTGTGAGCAAGAAAACTAAACTAAATATGTTTTCACATTTTTTGGGTTTTTTGGTAAAATCAAGCATGCAATTTAATTGTTCTTGTGGATGTGACAGGTGGATTGAAGGTGGTTGAGGATGGTTAAAAGGCTTATATAGTGATTGCATAGGGTGGAAGTGTCCTAGCAGGCTTTTTGTGACTTCCTAGAGGTTCCCCATCAATTTGGCCTCAAAGCAGGCCATTTCAGGAAAACCTACAGGATGTACTAGAAACCTATAGAATGATCTTGTAGGAATTACAAGAAACCTATAAGATACAACCGAGAGCTAATTGTGAGGTGTTGGGAAGCTGGAAAAAGGTGTGTGATGTGTGGTATAGGGTGTTAGAGCGTCTAGGAACACTCAGGAGTCAATATCCAAGAGAAGAGATGGCTAGATTCACTCAATGTGTCTAGGGGGATTTCAATGAAAAGGACAAAAGAACTAGTGAGGGTGATGGTGGAACAAGATATGGTTAAGGTTGATGAGGTGGAAGATGGATGTTGGTGATGAAGTCTACACCTCCTCCTGAGGTACCTGCAATTCTTAAAACATGTGTGTCTTTCAAGAACTATGCAACACGATACATCTTCATAAACTAGAAAAGCATGAATAAATTGCCCATATTATGCATGAAGAAAGTGTTGAAGGAAATGAGAACATGAGTGAGATCTTATTCCAAAACTAGAGTAATGGAAAAATATGACAGTGAAATGAACCAAATGTTGAATCAAGGCAACAAACTCCAAAACTCATCCACGAACTAGAAATCTGTGTTTTTGGGGCTACTGAAGGGTCTCTTCCTCAAGTCATGGTCCTAGAGTGAGGAAGTGAGGATGCGGCACTTGCTGACAACCTTGTGGTGATCCTTTTTCTCCTATCTAACCTACTAACTGAAAGAAGGCATAAATGGAAGCAAACTAACATACCACCAATCTAATCTACACTGTTGTAATGGAAATGTAGCTACTTAAGCAAATGAACAATCAAACTATGAATATATGCTTACCTACATGTACAATAAAGAGGAGCCTTGGTTTCTAGGGTTGGGCCTAACACAAGAGCTTCAGACCTCTGAGCTAACTCAGTGCTTGCTCAAAAAAAAACTCATTCTTATTATCAAAACAATGGATTACATCAAAAACTATCACAAGTCTTGCAGCTCGAAAATAGGGTAGAGTTTTACAATCAAAAATCTGAATCATATCAAGGTTCTAGGCCTCTCTACTTATAAATTTGAAGTCTCCAACGAATTCATTAAAATTAGGGAGGCTCGCCTCCCAAACTTTGAGGTAAACTAGTGCTTTATCTTTTTTACTTGCTCGACTACCTTCTAGTCCTCATGATTTGGCTATTTTCACTCTGAGCTGATGGAGGAATATTTGAATGGAGGGGTAGTAAGTGAGGAGGATTTACCTCCTATAATTCTTCTCCCTTGTCCCATTCAAGTTTTGACCAAGGTCTTTCCTAAAATTCTTTGCTTCTATCCTTTAATCCTGAATTAAATGCACATAGACCACAAAGAAAAATATCCAACTCTAACTCCTCTCATAAATAAAATATAATCAAAAGTATGCAATAAGTTATGAGAATAGTTGGTTTGACTAGGCTAGGAGGTGAATTAAGGCCCATATAATTACCCAATGATGAGGCTCACCATCACCCCCTACTAAAAGTGTTTCTCATCCTCTAAGCAACTTATTCAATGTCCATGTCCTTCATGGATCTGGTAGCCTCTCTAACATCCCATGCCTCCGTCGTGGTCTCTTCTTCTTGTTCATAGAAGCCTACTTTCTTTTCTACTTCTTCCCACTGCCTCTTTTCCTATTCTTCTTTTATCCCTTCTAGCATCCCTAGGAGTAGTGGTGGATTGAGTTTTAGGCCTATCTAATTGACCTTCAACCTTTGCATTGATTCCTTATACATATCTTTCCTGTTGAGTGCCTCTCTCAACCTTTGAGGGGAGTGATATTCCTTGATCTTCACGTTGTGTGGTAGTGTGTTCCATCTCCTTAGGTAGGCATGTATATTGTCATCTCCTAGCAGCCTAAAGATATCCCAAAATGTGAAATTTCTTGCTCTTGGGCAGCAAGATATCTAGGTTCCAGCTGAGGATCATTTACAATCAAATTATGCTTGTTGATTATGGCCATGGGATTTGGTTGTTCAACTCTAATCAAAAGAGGTTAATTTTTCTCTCTGGCCAATATTATTTTCATCTCTGCAACCCTTGACTCCTCATGGTTCATCCATGATTCGAAAGCCATTAATTGTAGATCTCTTAGCTTGGCATTAGGGTCCCAAACATTCATGTCTATTAGGGCCATGTTGTGCAAGTAAAACTCAACCATTTTGGTCCTATCCTCTAGTGTACTTTGATCACAAAGATCAATAAACTGCCTGTAGTCCTGAAATGGCATGGTTCCCCTTTGTGCTACTGTTTTAATCTGAAACTGCAGCCATTGTTCTTTGAGGTAAAGAGCATAGGATTTAGCTAGCATACTACACTGGATGGCCTCTAAGGAGAGGTTGGCTATACATGCTAGTTGGTTCTCCCTTTTCTACAAATGTCTCCTTAGCCATGCATTTTCCCTCTCAAGTTGATCTCTCATTATGGCTTCTCTATCCCTTAAGCCACTTATCTCTTTGCCCATTTATTTGAGCTTCTCTTCCATGTGCCCAATGTCTTCCACCCCTTTTGACTTGGCGATTTTCATCCATTGGTGGGTTCTGACGCTCTCCTTCTCAAGTTCGAAAAACAATGGGATGGAAAATTTTTGAGGTATCACCCTGCCTCCTTCAATAAACCAATAGTAGGAATCTAGGTTAGGGTGGGGTCTTGGTTCCTTTGTTTCAGGGTCTTCTTCTTTTGTTTCTTGCTTCTCTCCTACCTTTCCTTCCAATTTCTATGCTTCCTGTAGTTTTTGCAAAGTATCATGTAGGACTGTTTTTACTTCTTATAGGTTTTGTTATGGATCTTGTAGGATGGCCTTACCCTTTAAGGAAGTTGATCTGGTACTAGGCCTCCTTACATAGGTGATTGGTGACGTAGGGGAAGGAATTTTGTCTCTTGGTGTAGGGGAATCTTCAATCTTAATAGGAATTGTTGTTGATATTTGTGGCTTCCCTTGTTTAATTCTTGTGCTCTTTCTTATTCTAAAATATAGTGGGGCTTGCCTCCTTCTTTTCCCTTTTTGCTTGATTGGGGTGCTGAGACTAGTGAGGGAAGCTACTTCCTCCCTCTTAGTAGCCTCTGGAGACACCTTAGGTGACTCCTCTTTGTGTTCTTCCCTTTCTATTTCAATGCCTTCTTCCTCTCTGTTTTTCTTATCTTCTTCCTCTTGATGTTCTTCCTCATGTTCCATCAATTTGTTCCTTAGTTTCCTCCTCTGTTCCATCATCATCCTCCTTCTCTTCTCCCTCTTCTTCTTCTACTTCATCGTGTTCCTCTATATCAATTTTTTATTCGTCCATATCATCCTTATCTAGCTTTGTATCTTCTTCTTCCTCTTTTGCCTCCTCCTCACTAACAGAGGGACTAACATCATAAGTGAGGGCTTTGATGCCATCCTCTGCTGGAAAGTCTCTAAAGACTGACCATGCTATAGGGATTCTTAGGTTTTGGAGGGAATTCTTAATGAGGATCTTGATCAACCCATGGTGAACCAATTGTTTGGAATTCCCTTCCTTTACTTTGTTGTTGGAGTCTATGAGTGATTGCATCAAGAAATAAGGTATGCTGAGTCTTTAGTGAACTGGTGTTTCTACCCCAAATCTTAATTCTTCAAGGATCCTAAAATGGTAGCTATAAATAACACTATATCTACCCTCGCATGAGATATATTTGATGATTTGATAGCCTACCTCACTCCATGGGTATGGTAGACTGTCCCTCCTTACTCCATTTTTGCCCTTTGTGGGTTCTTCACCTTCTAAAAAGAATTTCCTTTTTGCCACTTGATTGTCTCCTTTGTCTTCTTTTCTCCATGGAATTCCTAGGGGAAGTGTGGTGAACCTATTGATGAGCTATGGGGTCATATCTATAGTGAGGCCTCTAACTAAAATAGTGGCATGGATTCTGCTGCGAGTGAGGGAATGAGCAAATTCTTGAGTCACCTCATCATCATACCCTATGAATTTTTCGAAAAACCCCATCCAATTATGTGTTGTAAAGATTTCAAGCACTTGGGGATGTTGTTGTATCCTCACAGTGTTGTGGGTTCTCTCCTATTAAACCCTCCTGTCATCTTGCTTGTGAGGCTTGATGAGAAAATGAGAGGGCGGACACAAAAATTTTAGATTCAGGAGGAAGATAGAGTTTGCTGTGTATGTAATTCACCTCCCATAGTTGCTAAATTCACTATATTTTTGAGCATTTCTAGTTCATTTGCTTGTAAATGGGGATGGATTTTTATAGCCTACCTCTTCAGAATGGTGGCATTGGACAATTCCTGTGATATCCCCTCTTGAAATCTTCTTTTCCTATCCTGTAGACTGCCTCTATGTATCCTGTAGACTATAGACTATATCATGTAGACACTTCCTGTAGAAATTCTCTTGCAAAACGATGGATCCTTGCTTTTGGTGGGTGGCCAGAGTTATGATAGTGACTTGAGTGAGGGTGTTTCAAGGAGGTGAAATGCATGAATGCTTTCAAACAATGTTTTATTTCCCTTTATGGTGTTTCTGAGTGAGGTGGTGTGTTGGGAGCAGAGGTACGTTTCCATTTTTGGACCATTCGTCCCCACTACCACCTCATCATTTCCCACTCCTCGTAATCAGCTCCCACCTCGTAGATCTGTAGTTAACAACTTCTTGTCCTACTCCTCCTCTGTCTTTGAGTTTACTGTAGCCACGTGTGAGAGGACACATGGTTTTGCATGTGATTACTGAACAAAGGTGGCCAAGTTAACTGGCCAACCTTTCACTTATAAACCAACTATCTTGTAACCTTTACAACTTTTGATTAAATGATGCATATGAATGAGTGAATGGGATACTTACCTGTGGTTTTGATTCCATGCTACAGTTGTCAAAGATCAGACATGCTACATTGTTTATTTGCTACATGGTTATTCTTCTTCCTCCTCTTGATGTCTGCTGATGGGTTCTTAGCTTTTGCAGGTATCTGTGACTGAAGATCTAATGCTACTGCTACTGTAGAGCTCCTGGATCATCCTAGTGAAGACCTATAGCTGATGATTGACATTTTGTGGGATAGGCTACTATAGGATTTCCTACTGGATGTCCTGTAGCTGCTTCTCCCTCAGAATTCCTTAATCATATAAATGGATGTGGATGTGAGGATGGTGCAATGAATGGACAGAGGGAGTAGGAGTGTGTGTGGAGCAAGGGACATTTAGGTAATGCTCTTACTCTCCTTTATTTATTTTTTTCTTTTCTTTTTTCATAACTCGCAGAAACTGATCTCTTTTTATTTTGAATGGTGAGTGCAGGGGTGATGATAATGGATGAGGTGAGGTGTTATATCATGTCTAGGATGAACTTTAGGGACCTAACAAACCTACCATGTGCCCTCAGATTGCTTCCTATAGGTTCTCCGGGCCACTATAATTCCTACAGGATCATCCTGTAGGTTTTTAGGGGATCCTATAGAAAACACAGTCTTCCCATAAATTGAAGCAATGGAGTGGAAAAATGATAGAAATGATGGAGGGATACATGGTAAGGAGTGGATGAGATGGATATGTGTGAGGCAGGGTTCCCTTTGGATCCTCTTTTTGCTCCTTCACTGTCTTTCTCACCCACCTGCAAATAACAATTATATCTTTTCTCTCTCTTTTTTTTTTTTTTGAAAAAAACCTAGGCTGCCTCAGAGAGTTTTTCACCCTAGATGTTTTCCCTGGCTACCTCAAGGAAGGTTTTCACCCAAGGATATTCTTATTCTTTTTATTTTATTTTCTTTTCATCATTGGGCTGCGTCACGAGGTTTTCAACCCAAATATGGGACTCAGGTGCCTCATGGAGGTTTTTACCTGAGTCCTTATTCTTTTTTTCTTTTCCAGTGATCTGATGAGGGAGGAGCTGGAACTTTCTCTACCATCATCACTGTTTTATTGATATTGTCAATAAACTCTTGCTTTGATAAAGGCCTCTTATACATTTTCAATCAGTGTCTATTGACAAGCAATGGAATGGCTTCTTCATCTATAGTTCTGATTTGCACTGAACCATTATCATGGCATCTCTCCACCACATAAGGTCTAATCCATCTTGTCCTTAGATTGCCCTTGAAGTATTTATATCTAGAATCATATAACAATTCCCAATATTCCTCTTGAAATTGCTTCTCCTTAATATGTTTATCATGCCAGATCTTCCTCTGAAGTTGAACTATTTCTGTATGTAGGAGGGCATGCATTCTGAATTCATCCAAGCCATTCAATTGGAACAATCTTTCTTTCTATGAATGATTGAGATCCAAATCTAGTTGGGCTACCATCCTCAATGTGTTATATTCAAACTCAATGGACAACAAAGCCTTTTTCCCATAGACTAGCTCATAGGGTGTAAATCCATTAGTGATCTTTCATGTGGTATTATAGGCCCAGGTGGCCTCATCTAGTCTCTCTACCCAATCCTTCCTGCTGCTACTCACTACCTTGGCTAAGATGCCCTCCAGTGTCCTGTTGGTCACCTCCACTTTCCCATTAGCTTATGGATTATAGGGAGTGGAGGTCCTATGCTTGATTTTGTGATGGCTGAGCAGTTCTTCAATCATGTTGGAGGTAAACTGGCTGCCTTGGTCTGTGACTAGCTCTCTAGGGTACCCAAATTTGTAGAATACATTCTCCCTTAGGAACTCAGCCACCTCTTCTGTTGCTGCTTTAATCTCCTTGGTCTCAGCCCACTTAATCAAATAATCAGTGCACACATTAATGTATTGTTTTTTATTTGAAGGAGGGTTGATAGGCCCAATGAAGTCCATGCCCCACTTCTCAAATGGCTCAAAAGTCACTTGAGGCTATAGGGGCATTTCATCTCTTGGAGTAGGCTTTCCCATCCTCTGGCACCGATCACACTGACTAGTGTACTTTTTCAGATCCTGATGAAGAGTGGCCCAATAATAGCCTAATTGTAACACTTTGAATGTTGTCCTCTTTGCTGGAAAGTTACCTCCACAAGGCCCATCATGACAGGTTAGAAGGATGTCAAAAAATTCCTCTTCCCTTACACACCTTCTCAAGATTTGATCTGGGCCAAGTTTGAAAAGATTGCCCCCAATCCAGGTGAAGGGAGCGCTTTTCCTGACTATCTTGCTCTTTTGTTTAGAGGGAAATTTTGGTGGGAACTATACTGATACCAAATAGTTTGCTATATCAACACACCATGGAGAGAGAACTAAAATAGCAAACAAGTGCTCATCTGGTAACTAGTCATCCACCATTCCTTCTTCACCTCTAGGCAGATTCACCCTAGATAAAAATTCTGCAACAACATTTTCTTTGCCAGGCTTACCAATAATAGTTAGATCAAACTGTTGTAATAAAAGAAACCACCTTATAATTCGAGAATTCACATATGGTTTGTTCATTAAATATTTGATTACAGCATGGTCAGTATGCATAAATGTTTGATAACCTATAATTTAATTCCTAATTTTGTTTAATGAATGCACAACAACCAGGAGTTCCTTTTCGGTCACTGTATAATTTAGCTTAGCCTTTGACAAGTTCCTACTGATAAAATAGATGGCATAGGGCAGTTTCTCCTCTACTTGACCTAAGGATGCTCCTATGGCTTTGTGTGAGGCATCAACATGAATATGAAAAGGGAGGGCCCAGTTTGGGCCTCGAAGAATTGGTGCAGTGGTTAACTTACCCTTTAGAATGCCTAAGGCCTCTTGATAGATTTTTGACCATATAAACTCAAAATATTTGGCTAACAACCCAAATAAAGGAGAGGCCAAACTTGCTGAAGTCCTTTATGAACCTTCGGTAGTATCCAGATAACCTCAAGAAACTCGTCATATCTCTCTGCTTTTGTGGAGGTGGGACCCTTTGGATGATTTCTATTTTGTTCGAGTCCACCTGCAGTCCTTGCTGAGATATTGAATGACCTAGCATGGTCCCTTCAGTCATTAAGAATTCACATTTTTCCGTACTGAGAGACAGGTTCATTTCAATGCATTTGTACAATACTTTGCCTAGGTTAGTGAAGGATTGTTGGAAATCATAGCCATTAGGTGTAAAATTGTCCATACAATTTTCAACCACATCATGTACCAATTTTGGCAAAAATACTCAATACTGCTCTTTGGAAAGTCACGGGAGCATTGCATAGGCCAAAAGGAAGGACCCTATAGGTAAAAGTACCCCAAGGATAGGTGAATGTGGTCTTATCTTGGTCTTCTGGGCAGATATGGATTTGGTTGTACCCACTGAATCCATCTAGGAAAGAAAAAAACTTTTTCCCTGCCAGACCGTCTAGCACTTGGTTGATGAAGGGTAGTTGAAAATGATCCTTCTTTGTGGCTTTGTTAAACTCCCTGTAATTGACACAAATCCTCCGCTTACCATTTTACTTGGGCACTAACACTAAAGGAGAGACCCACTCACCAATAGAGATAGGGTAAATGAATCCTGCATCTAGCAATTTTTGTAGTTCTTCTTTGATTATATCTTTAAGAGTTAAATTCATCCTCCTTTGTGGTTACTAGACCAGCTTGCAACCTTTTTTGATGTATATGTGGTGAGTACACACTGAGGGGTGTACTCCCTTCATTTCATTGTAACTCCAAGCGAAGGCTTCTAGATTTTTTTCTTAGCATGTTGCATAGATTTTCCTCTTCAAGAGAAGAAAGAGATGGATTAATTTTCAAGGTTTTCTTTGGGCCGAATTATAAGGTTTTGACACAGAGTGGGTTGGAATTGGCCAAGCATAAGTCAATTGGATGATTGTTTTAGGTTTCCCTTACTTCTTCTTCTAATAGTAACGAATCGGGAGGTGGACTTTAGAGCAGGTGTTCAATTAAGTCATCCTCATATTACTGTCCTCCTCATATGGTTGATTCCAAATAATAAAGTTGTGTAGAATAAACCTCATCTTCTTCCTCCTCCTCCAAACATAAAGGCAAATCATGTTCTAGATAAGATTGAGCAGGAGGGTATAGTACTAACTGTTTGGACATATGCCCATTCTTGATGGTCATATTCCCATCTCTGTAGCTAATGTAAGCATCGGTTGTTGCCAACCATGGCCTCCCAAGGACGAGAGGATAAGCAATAAGTCTAGCCTTAGGTTGGAGAACTAGAAAATCTGTAGGGTAATCACATCCTCCACAATTCCCTCATGGGTGACTGTGGAATGGTCTGCAAGTTGCAAAATTGTTGTGGTCTTTCTCAATGCCCCTTGGAGCTTAAGATTGAGCATGGTTTCCTTGGTCATCACATTAATGGCAGCCCCAAGATCGATTAGAGTGTGTGGGATGATGGTGCCATTGATGTGCACATCTACTACAGGGCTTCTAGGGTCCAAATATTTTGGACATATTACCTGCCCCAACATTAAGTCGGACAGTTCCCCAATGAAATTAATAGTAGGGGCATCCCTTTTTCTTCTTCATGGATTCTTGAAGCATTTCTCCTTAATCAACTTATTATAAATGGGAACATCTTTTATTGCCTAGAGAAGGGGGATCTTTACACATATATTTTTCAACTCTCCCAGAAGTTTAGTTTCTTCTGGGGTAGGTTGGAGTGGTTGGGCTAACTCTCAGGAAAAGGTGGATTTACCTTCATGTTGATTTCCTCTCTTTCTTCCTCAACCTCCCTATGTGGAGGGGGAGGTTGGTTATCTAGGAGAATTCTCCCAAATCTTAGGTTGATCTCCTGGATTTCTACAACATAAGATAGATATGATGTTTCTCCATTGTATACTTGTTGAGCCTGCCTATTTTTCAGGTTTGGATTTGGCTGGGCAGGCATCTGGGGTTTCTTGGGTGGAGCAGATTGTAGGAGTCGTGGTTTTGTAGGTGGTGGAGGCAATAGAGCTTAAGCATTGTTGTATTGGGGCCTCCACCCTTAGAGTGGTGTATTCCATTGAGGTGGAAAATTTCAATACAGTTGAATGGACATTCGTTCCTAGGATGCCTCCTAGTGCACCTAGGACAAAATATGGACAAGGCTATCTCTTCTTCCTCTTGATTCCTTTTGATGTTCATGGTGTCTAATTGCACGGCAAGGGTTTGCAACATCTCACTTTTTAAATCTTCCAACATATTTCCAATTTCACCCTTGATGGATGAGTTGGAAGATGATGTACTAGCCATAGGTTGACTACCCCTACCCTTTTTCTTGGCTGCCCTAGAATGGTTTCTAAAGATAGTCTTGATATCATCATAGGATAGTTTGTAGATATCTCCTCCTGCTAACAAATGTAAGGTATCCAGAAGATCTTTCCTTACTTCTCTGAGCAGGACCAACTTTAGTGACTCGGGGTCAAGTGTACACCTGGCCCTTTTGTAACTGAGTTGGAATATTTCTTCGTAGTCTTCTAAGGTTTCATCCTGGCCTATGGTCATCCTGAAAATTTCTTCTTTAGTGTCCTTTGACCTATATTAGTCTTGATATTTGTTGTTAAAATCCTGTTGCATTTGAGCCCAAGTTGTGATGCTATCTTCAGGTAAATCCATGAACCAACGCAATGCTTCATCGTTGAGGGTAGATGGAAACAATTTTAATTTTTTCTCATCATCTATATAGTCGTAGGTTCGACATATAACATAAAACTAAAATAGGAAATTATCAGGGTCCTCTATGATCAGGCCATGGAAATGAGGTAGGGCAGATGGGCTTATATTCTTCATCTTAGTGTCCTCGTTGGTTTCCCTGATGGGGAAGGCACCCTCAACTCTCTCTCTATTCCCTCTGTCATTTTGGTCTTCAGCCATTGGTTCAGGAGGAATGGGTCCTTCTTCTTCTTCTTCTTCTTCCCTTGTAGGTTCTTCAAATATGTCAGGTTGCTCACCTAAAGGTTCCTCCAATTCACAGCCACCGAAGAAGAGAGAAGGTTGGTTGTTGGATGCAGTGGGGGTATTTGGAAATAATTTCCCTAAATTGTCCCTATTCCTACGAGGCATGAAAGTAAATGTTTTTGGGTTTATTTTTGTAAGATTTTTTTAAGCTGGAAAGTACTTTGCAAAAATGAAATTTCTGATTGAATGAAAAATCACTAATAGAATGAAGAAGCTACTTGCTCAATTGAAATTGTACTTGTAGAATGGAAAGGAAAGCAGATAATGAAAGATGAAAGAAAGGAAACTACTAGATTACTTTTGCAGAAATAAACGAATGGTAGAAAATTGAAGAGAAGAAGTAGAAGAAAAGAAAGCATTAATCACATTCTACTCAGACACCTCCCTGACAACGGTGCAAAAAAGTGATGAGTGCCATTATGTAGGAAGGATCCTGTAACTCCCGGGCTACCAACTTTACTTATCAACCCGGGGTTCATACAAACTTGGAGGTGAGCACAAGTAAAAGTGAAGGTTCTTTCTATTGTCACTATTCATCTGGCGAGAGACCCGAGGGGTTCCAAGCCAGAATTCTATAGAGTTAGAAGAAGCTTTATTCTTTGATGGAAGAAGAGTAAATCTATTCTAAGAGAGCTACTCTACTGTAGTAATGAGGAAAACAACATGTAATGCTAAATCACACCATACCCTAATTAACCATTTAAACAGCTATGCTAAGCAGAATTGATAAATCAACACTAACCTAATTCTACTATCTAAGTTACAGAAGTAAAGAGCATCAAGTCATACTAATGTGTGAGCAAGAAAACTAAACTAAATCTATTTTCACTTTTTTGGGTTTTTTGGTAAAATCAAGCATGCAATTTAATTGTTCATGTGGATGTGACAGGTGGATGGAAGGTGGCTGAGGATGGATAAAAGGCTTATAGAGTGATTGGATGGGGTGGAAGGGTCCTCGGAGGTGTTTTGTGACTTCCTATAGGTTCCCCATCAATTCAACCTCAAAACAGGCCATTTCAGGAAAACCTACAAGATGTACTAGAAACCTACAGGATGATCCTGTAGGAATTATAGGAAACCTACAGGATACAATCGAGAGCTAATTGTGAGGTGTTGGAGGTGTTGGGAAGCTGGAAAGAGGTGTCTGATGTGTGGGATAGGGTGTTAGAGGGTCTAGGAACACTCAAGAGTCAATATCCAAGAGAAGATATGGCTAGATTCACTCAATGTGTCTAGGGGGATTTCAATGAAAAAGGAAAAAAAAACTAGTGAGGGTGATGGTGGAACAAGAGATGGTTAAGGTTCATGAGGTGGAAGATGGATGCTGGTGATGAAGTCTACATATCCTTGTGAAGTATGTGTAGTGCTTAAAACAAGTGGGTCTTTCAATAACTATGCAACAAGATACATCTTCATAAACTAGAAAGCATGAACAAATTACCCATATTATGCATGAAGAAAGTGCTGAAGGAAATGAGAACATGAGTGAGATCTTATTGCAAAACTAGAGTAATGGAAAAACATGACAATGAAATGGAGCAAATGTTGAATTAAGGCAACAAACTCCAAAGATCATGCAAGAACTAGAAATCTGTGATTTCGGCACTGCTGAAGGGTCCCTTCCTCAGGTTATGGTCCCAGAGGGAGGAAGTGAGGCCAAGGCACCTACTGACAACCTTGTGGTGATCCTTTTTCTATTTTCTAACCTGCTAACTAAAAGAAGGCACAAATGGAATCAAACTAACATACCACCAATATAATCTACACTTTTGTAATGGAAATGTAGCTACTTAAGCAAATGAACAATCAAACTATGAATCTATGCTACCATACATGTACAACAAATAAGATCCTTGGCTACTAGGGTTGGGCCCTAACCAAAGAGTTTCAACTCTCTGAGCTAACTCAGTACTAGCTCAAAACAAAACTCATTCTTATTATCAAAACAATGGATTACATAAAAAAATGTCCCAAGTCTTGCAGCTCGAAAATAGAGTAGAGTTTTACAATCAAAAATCCGAATTCTACTGAGGTCCTAGGCCTCTATACTTATACATCTGAAGTGTCCAACGACTTCATTAAAATTAGGTAGGATTGGCTTCCAAACTTCGAGATAAACTACTGCTTTGTCTTTCACTTGCTCGGATGCCTTCTAGTCCTCATCATTTGGTTGTTTGCACTCTAAGATGATGGAGGAATATTCAAATGGAGGGGTAGTAAATGAGCAGGATTTACCTCATATAATTCCTCTCCCTCGTCCCATTCAAGTTTAGACCAAGGTCTTTGCCAAAATTCCTTGCTTTTATCCTTTAAGCCTGCATTAAATGCACATTAGTCCACAAAGAAAAATATCCAACTCTAACTCATCTCATAAGCAAAATATAATCAAAAGTATGCAATAAGTTGTGAGAATAGTTGGTTTGACTAGGCTAGGAGGTGAATTAAGGCCCATATAATTACCCAATGATGAAGCTTATCACCTATTATCATTCTCCATATGATTTTCATAATTAATGCAAAATTCATTAAGCCAGGGAGTCTTATGGATAAGCCTCCTTGTTCATATGGTAATGTGACTTTCTCCCACTTGACCAAACTGAGTTTTTTGTTTTCTTGTTTCCCTCCTTTCCATAGGAAGATTCTTATTATTCATTCCATTTGTTTGTGTGCACTTTCTAGTGCCAAAATTATTCCGTACTGGTAGATTGGGAGCACTGTGAGTAAAGCCTTAATCAAAATCACCCTGCCTAACATACTGAGCGACATCATACCCCATTTTTGAATTTTATCTTTCATTTTATCTATTTGTTTGATCTGTTGTATCTTTGAGATAATAATGGTCAGCTATTATGCCAAATCATCTAAGATAAATGTTTTGGGTTATTTTATTTTTTAATTTGGGAGACCAATGGATGAAACAAATATAGAACAAATGTGCCTAACCTCTTGAATAATATCAATTTCTCAGCAGAGGGCTGCTATAGATATTTACATGGTGAAATTACTTTTAAGATGATGACCAGAAACAGAAAAGTAATATGATTGCCACAGTTTTCAAATTGAAAGCTAAATAATCATAATTATGAAAATCTTTAAACTATGTTTAAAGGTTTGAGAAAATACACATGAGCTTACAAAATATGCTGATGATTTATTGATTTTGAGGGAATTAATTAAACAAACAGTCTATTGATTCATTCTCTTTATAGATTATCACTTCAGAAAGCTTATAGGAATAAATTGAAATACAATTATTCATACCTAGTTATCTCTGCAAGACACAAGTATATGAAGAATAAACATGATGAATAACACTAGAAAAACTTACAGGAAACACAGACTGTGTAAACCATAATTCAGAATCATTTTCTTTATATTAATGATACAGAAAGATTAATTACATTAGATGTCTAGAAATGCTTCTTCAAGGGTGCAACCCTTAATAACTCGTGAAGAGAGTTATTTATACAATAGTAGGATGAAAAATATCCTGAACTACTTTAAAAAAAATAGATTATTTGCACAATCAAAAATAAAACTATCTAATGATCTGGCACCATTTTGGTGTTGTGCTCTTTGATGACTATTACTAAACAAATTAAGAAGTGGTTGAAGCTGGCTGACTGTTCCCTCAAAAAATGAATGATGTTCAATTATCCTTAATCAAGTAAATATGTTAATTCTTCCCAATGTTTCTTATCTGGGATAGAAATCTTTGTTACACTCATGTAGATTTCATCCATCTTGGGGTATTTAGTAAAAGTGGGTTTTACCAAAAATATATGCTTGATTTCATCCAGGATGAAGAAAGAATCCTTGAGTGTTTTTACTATGAGAGTGGGTGTTGCTGATCCTTTGATGTTGGCCACTAAGCTGCATGGGTGCCCACCTCTGTTAAATTCTTGACATAATCCTCAATTGGCATCAATTTATCATTAATAACCATCATAGAAGGTAAACCTTTGCTGACCAAAGGTTCAATCTTGTTGAAAAATCTCTGAACTATGTTGTTGACATTACTGTACTTTTCTGGTAGCTGAAGGGTGAGATTTTTCTTAGTGATAATCTTCTCTACCTCTAATATTGTTGCAGTTCTGTCACTTATCCTTAACTCCTCAAGCTCATAGTCATCCTTGGAATCCATAAATTTGATTATATCAAAGGCAGTCTCTGGCATATCCTCCAGCTGCCTAGTTATGGATTCCACTGCTTCCTGAGATTTTTCCAAGAGATCTTTCTGATTGAATATTATCTTAATGGAGGGCCAAATCTCCTTGATTGCCTCTGTGATTTCTTCCCACAGAATTTATTTTTCTAAACCCAACTTTTTTCCTATGAAATAATCTGTGAGTTCTTTCTTCAAGATTTCCACTTGGCCTTTGAGTCTATTTGTTTCGGTTGTGTATGAACTGTCTGATATAGACTTCATAAGCCATAATTCTTTGAGTTCATCCTTTAGCTTATTGATTTCTCCTGTCTGGATAGACAGGTTCTGAACAACTTCAGTATGATGTTCAGCTCCTTCTGTTGTACATGTTGCTGATGTAGTGGTTGTAGTAGAAACTCTGGTGATGGGAACTGATGCAAGAGAGACTACATCTATTGAAGTTTGAATGTTCTTGATAGCTTCCTCCTTCTCCTTAACCAATTTCTCCATCTTCTCCTCCATTTGTTTTATTTGAAAATTCTGTTCTATGATGAGCTTCATCATATCTGACTTTTGAGTCTCTGTCTCCTCGATTTCTTTGGCCATTAGATCCTCAGATGCTGGTAGTTTTAGTTTTGTTTCTTTAATGCTACAACCTCAGTGTTCTTTTTCTTAATGAGCTCCTTTGCAAAATTTATATTTGAGGGATCATATCCCATCCTTAGCACTAGATTTTCCAAAGACTGAATCTTGGTATCCTTTGCTAATGAGGAGACCTTCTCCAACTTTAATTGTGAATGAATGTTGGCTAATGTAACCTGCATTTTTGACAAACTCATAGCATTGTTTATCAAGGTTGAAGAAATCATCTGTCCAGTTTTTTTGTGCATCTCAATTTGATCAATTGGATGCACATACTTGAAATTAAACTCAAAATAAGTGTGTTTCTGGTAGTGTGCTATAATTCCGGGCTGAGGAACTTGGGCCCACAAGAAAGCCATTTGCATCTTCCCCTTCTCAAAGTCAAAGACTGAAAGAAACCTGGCTTGAGAGCTAGAAGAATGCTTCTAGAACTGGGTGTAATTATTTAACTTTAATTCTTCATTCTTTCTTTTGATTCCACTAAAGACATGGAAGATGTATTCCTCCTTATTCTCTGGAATGATTTCAACAATCTGGACAATCTGCTATTCATGAGAAGTGGTAGATTGAGTTGGAGATACCAGACTGTGAATCAATATTCATAGAGACCGTTTGTTTCTTTTTCCTATGAAAAACCTTGAGGCCTTGGCTTGTTTCCTCTGTTGTAGGTGAAGATTGTTCTTCCCTCCCTCTCTTGGTTGTCTTTTCCTGTGTAATTGGAGTTTGCATATTTGATGTAGAGATTGCCTGCTCCTCAGCCTCTTGAAGGGTATTCTCTGTACTTTCAACCTAATTCTTGAACTGTTCTATCTCAGGCCTAGCTGTATGATGATATGGTGTGAACTTATTTTCCACCCTAAGTTTGGAGATGACTCCTAATGGGTCATATGACAAAGAGAATCTGAGAGAAAATTTCATTTCTTTTAACATCTTATCAACTTCCTCCCCAGTTTTCCTGGTATTACAAATGAAGGGACCAACTTGAGCTTTGAGGTTAAATTGCAATTTATTTTTGGTAGCTACAAAATGTACTTCATCTGCATTTAATCTTTGCCTCAAGTACTCTAGTGCAAATATTCTAACAGGGAGGTACTTTGGCAGTTTATAGGGTGGAAGCTCATAGCCAAAAACCCTGATTTCTATGTAGTTTTGGTAGCAATACGAATCTCCTATTGCACCTTGATCTATGAACTGAAGTTCTTTGACAATCTCCTCATTGATCCTTGGTAATGGATTGCTTCTCATAAGGCTGATGATTTGGAATTTATCCAAGACAAAGAATTAAAGGTATTACAGACTCATGTGCATGGAAGTGCCTATGTTACTTTATGCAATGGATCGATAAGATTACGAAATACACAGAGACTAAAGTAGTTAGAGAAAACATAACAAGCAAACATGTAAACACAAAAAGTTTAATAAGGAGTTCACCCAATGCTCCTGGGCTACGTCTCCTAGTCCAGCCTTCAGTGGTGACCTCTCTATTATGTTTTCAAAGTAGAGTTTTACAATAGTGAGCTCAATTTGAGTCTCACTCAACAAATATAAATCAGTAGGATTGGACATGGATCCCCCACGTCTCCGGAGTACATAGACTCTCCTTACTAAAACTTGACCTCTATTGGTTACAGTAGTATGAGCCCAATCTGAGACTCATATGTGATAGGAACCTCTCAAGCATTCTCTAGAGTACACAGACTCTCTAACTCTCTTCGGCTCTGTCTCGATGCGTCCTTTGCTCTGTAGGTCAGCTCGACTTACTTTATCTGTTCTCTGCTCTTAACTTTCTTACTCGCTTTTCTCACTGCTTTCTTTGTTTCTGTCAGTTCGTGGCTTTAAAGCCAATCTTTTTTTTGACTATTCATTTCCAATTCTCGGTGCTCTGGTTCTCTTACCTCTGTCTATTTGAATTCCCATGTTCTACGTCATCATCACTGTGTAATGCTTCACACAGAGGTGGCCACCTGTTTCATAACAAACTGAGTGTCAGTTCTCTTGGAAATGTTGGAACTGTCGTTATTTCCGTTTAACTCCTAGATTGCCCGCGAACATGATTCCTCTTCCAACTCATCGTTCATGCCAGACTTCAAACCTTTTTACAACTCAGCCTATTTACCCTGTTGAATCTAGTCATCCATCCGATCATATGTCTGTCGTCGATCTGGAGCCTCTAGATCCTATGGTCTCCATCCATATCGGGCGGGTAAGTTGCATGACGTTTACCCATCCGATGTGAGAAGTTTTCTCTCTCTTCTGCCGAATGCGTGGTACCTAGTGTGTGGCATCGGGCGGGACTAGGTTGAAACCACTTACTGCTTGAAGACCTTCGAATATCCTGCCGGTTTTCGTGTGGGACCCGCCTCTGACGGAATTGGTGAATTCTGTATGGTTTTTGACTTTCTGGGTCCGAGTCACTTGGGGCTTTTTTTCTTCTCTGAGTGGTTTTCCTGGTGATATGTGATTAGTGACTTGTTGCTAATTTCATATCAGAAACCTCCCCCGTTTCTCAAAAAGGATTCTCGTTTTGTTGTTTTGTGGCAACACGCATTACCATGGGCTAATGGTCAGCGCGCTTGACCAAGGGTCCTCGTTGCTTGGCATTGCTCACAAATTACAATTGTTAGAGGATATTTCTAATAAGCTTGACCTTTGTAAGTCTTTGAAACTATGGCATGCATTTTACAGAGTTATGAAAACTTAGAGAGTTCTTTAGGATCCAATTCGGATCACAGCCTTCCCACTGAAAAATATTTTGGACTAACAAAAGTTGGATTTAAGCATCAATGAAGTGAGGGTACATATTCCTCACTTGCCCAAATTCTATCCATTTCACACTGCTTGGTTTTTAGCCTTTGAGTCCAATCCTCTGGTACTCAACATCCCCCCTACGCGTAGTTCTCACCTTCCTATCCAGAACTGTATCTTCCTGAAACTCATTGAGATATTCAAGTAACAGATCATCAATAGAAGGTAATTGAATCTGCTCTTTGGGATATTCAACCAATGAAGGTTCAAATAGTCTCAAGATGTTTGCATTAACAACTGAGTAGATGTGCACGTAAGTTGGTAGATCAAGGCAAAAAGAATTCTCACCAATTTTCTCAAGTATCTTGAAAGGTCCATACCTTATTGGCTTCAACTTCTTACCTTCACCTTACATTTTGTCTTTGTTAATATATAGCCAGACTTGATCACCAACTTGGAAACTATTCTCAGTCTAATGCTTATCATGCCTTGCCTTGTACTTGGCTTGGCTCTTTTCCAGTTGTTCCTGTACTGCCTTGTGAATCTCTTGAATTTGTTCGATGAACTTGGTTGCCTTGTCCACATCACCGTGTCCATCAACCGCTATATCTTTACCAAAGACAAAATCCAAGGAAGACCTTGGTGTGAAACCAAAACAGGTCTCAAAAGGAGGTCTTTGTGTAGAAGAATGTTTAGCTCGTTTGTAAGCATGCTACACATAACATAAATGTTCATTCCAAAGCTTGGGATGCTTGTTTCAATAGCCTCTAAGCAACTGGATCACTGTCTTGTTGACCACTTCTGTTTCACCATCTGTTTGTGGATGAAAAACTGAGCTCTTCTTTAGTATGGTGTCCATCAATTCCCACAAACTTGACCAAAATTTCCCAACAAATCAGGTATCTTGATTAGATATAATGGAAGTGGGTAATCCAAAATGAACCCATACATGCTGAAAGAACAACTTTGCAGTTTGTTCAGCTGTAATTTGTTTGTTACAAGGTATTAAAATACACATTTTACTGAATCTGTCCACAACAACATATAAATACTCATGACCTTTTCTAGATTTAGGCAGTTCCCCAACAAAGTCCATAGGAACATTTTCCCAAGGATGAGAAGGAACTAGTAGTGGAGTGTACAAGCCTAGTTTTCTATTGTTGGGCTTGCTTTTAGCACACATGGTACACCTCTTACATATCTAGAAACTGTCTCATTCATTTTTGGCCAATAACAAAATCTTTGTAGCTGTGCAACTATTTTACTTACACCAAAGTGACCTGATATTAGAGAAGTGTGTGCATCTTGAATTATCTTTACTCTTTCTATTTGAGGAATGCATAACTTTCCCAAATGATACAAGAGTTGGTCCTTAACATGATAATCCCATTCTTCTACTTGTTTTCCATGACTTAAAGTTGCATATACATCTTTAAAATCTATATCTTGAGCATACTATTCAATGTAGCTTTCATGCAATACTAAATTATGCTTAAGTATAGTGGATGCATTTATGATTGGTCTGGACAACAATCTGCAACTTTATTGTGTATGCCTTTTTATATTTGATGGCAAGATGGAACTGTTGTATAAAACCCATCCACCTATAGTGTCTTGATTGCTGCAACTTAGTTTGTGAGTGAAAATATTGAAGTGGTTGGTGATCGTATGTATAACTGTCTCTTTGCCCATTAGGTAATGTTTCCACTTTTTCACACTCTATACTAATGTATGCAATTCTTTATCATATGTGGGATAATTAACTACTACAAAATTAAATGTCTTAGAATGATAACATATGGGTTTACCATGCTGCAACAACACTGCTCCCATGGCATAGTCACTAGCATCCATTTCAATCTCAAATGGTCTTTGAAGATTGGGCAGTGCTAGTACTGATGTTATACTAATCTTTTCTTTTAAGGTGTCGAAGGTTTTCTGCTATTTTTCTCCCCACTAAAACACCTTGTTCAATATTGTTAAAGCATGTAAGGGAGATGCAATCAAGGAAAAGTTAGAAATAAACTTTCTCCAATATTGTGCTACTCCTAAGAAGATTCTAACTTCTATAGCAGATTTGGGTTTAGGCCAGTTTACAATGACTGCAACCTTAGAGGGATCTATCATCAATTCACCACCCCCTACAATATGACCCAAATAATTCAAATAGTTTTTCCAAATTGACATTTTGAGAGCTTAACATAAAGATTTTCTCTTTTCAAAACATCTAGAGTCTGCTTGACATGCTTCAAATGTTCTTCTCATGTTTTACTAAATATAAGAATGTCATCCAAATATACAATGACAAAATCATCAATAAAAGGTCTAAGTATATCGTTCATTATTCTCATGAAAGTAGTAGGAGCATTAGTTAAGCCAAAAGGCATAACCAACCACTCATACAATCCCTGCTTTGTTTTGAAAGTAGTCTTCCATGCATCTTGCTCTACAACTCCGACTTGATGATACCACTATGCAAGTCCAACTTGGAAAAATAAATAGCTTCTTTCAACTGATCTAATAGATCATCTATGCGAGGAAGGGGATAACGATTTTTTATCATTATCTTATTCAGTGCTCAGTAATCAATGCACATTCTCCATGAGCCATCTTTCTTTCTCACCAAGACAATTGGAGAACCACAAGGTGATGTGCTAGGTCTTATGAATCCTTTCTCAAGCAGCTCCTATACCTGCTTCTTGATTTTTGCATTCTCTAAAGCAGACAACCTTTTATACCTGTGGCTGTGATTGTTGTTTCATCTCCTGAGTCTGACCCCAAAATCTTTTGAATAGCTGCAATAGTCTTCTTCTTCTTGCCATCATACTTCTTGGGTTTCAGCTTCAGATGCATAATCCAACAATGTTCATTATCATGCCCATCCTTCTTACAGTGAGTCAATGAAGATTTGGTCTTTTGTACAGTATTTGTGTTCCTCTCTTTCCATTTCTATTTTCTTTTCTCCTTATTCTTGCTTGCAATGGGTTTTGATGATCCCCCAACTTCTGGGTTCACATTCTTGCATCTAGCCTTTAGACGTGTAGCTTGAATAGATACCTCATCTATGCTAGTGGGATTAAACATGAGAATAGTGTGCCTTAAGTAGCTGTGTAGACCACCTATATACTTCAGCAGAGTTTCAGGTGAGTCTAAAGAAATTCCTAGATCAAAGCTATTTTCCTAAATTCTTGAGTGTAGCCTTGTACACTTTTCCCTTTTAACTAGCGAAGAGTTTTCCAGCTCATCATGGCTTGTTGCATATAGGCTAGTGGATAGAATTCCTTTTTAATTGTAGAAACAAATTCACTCTAGACAGAAAGAATTTTACCATCCTTCTTCATGTCAGCTTGTGTCCTGCTTTCCCACCATACCAAGGTAGTGCCTCCAAGGCGTAGGCTGGCCAGTTGAATCTTACTACTGTCTGAATCAATGCTCTACACTCTGAAATAAACATCAATCTGTCTAATCAAATTGTCCGGCTTCTCTGCATTCAACTCTCCATCATATATTGGTAAATCAAATTTAACATCTAATTTAATCAAAGATGTCTTCTTTTTGTTTTTAGGGCTACTAGGAGGTGTGGGAAGTTTTTCTTCTTTCCCTTTGCCTTTAGAGTGGTCATGGAGGAGAGATTCTTTTGCTCCTTTATCTCTTTGGAGTTTGATGAATCTTCCTCTCTACCTTTCTTAAATTCTCTATACATTTCTTCTACCATGGCTCTCATGGTCATGAAACTATCCATGAACTAAGGGTCTGATTCCAAGGGACTTTCTTCTGACATTTTCCTCTTAGGATAGATTATTCCAATTTCAAGGTTAGTTTCAACCAACTCTCCTTCTCCTAGTTTAAGCTTTTATCTAGTTACCATTCAACAACAAAATCTAGCACAAGCTTGTCTAACCTTAGCAACCTAGAGCTCTGATATCACTTGATCTGGAATTTATCCAAGATAAAGAATTAAAGGTATTACAGACTCATGTACATGAAAGTGCCTATGTTACTTTATGCAACGGATCGATAAGATTACGAAATACACAGACACTGAAGCAGTTAGAGAAAACATAACAGGCAAACATGTAAAACAAAAAGTTTAATAAGGAGTTCACCCAATGCTCCTAGGATATGTCCTAGTATAACCTTCAGTGATGGCCTCTCTATTATGGTTTCAAAGTAGAGTTTTATAACAGTGAGCTCAATTTGAGTCTCACTCAATAGATATAAATCAGTAGGACTAGACTTGGATCCCCCAAGTCTCTGGAGTACACAAACTCTCTCTGGAGTAATGAAACTTGACCTCTATTGGTCACAGTAGTATGAGCCCAATGTGAGACTCATACATGATAGGCATGTACAGAGGAGTTAGATTGAACCTCTCAAGCCTTCTCTGGAGTACATAGACTCTCTAACTCTCTCTGTGTCTGTCTCGATGTTGCCTGTGCTCTGTAGTTCAGCTCGACTTACTTACTCTATTCTCTTCTCTTATCTTTCTTACTTACACAGTTAACTTCTGTGACCAAGATTGAGTAGGCGGGCTTGAAGAATAATCTTGGTAACAGAAGTTAATTGTATAACCTTTGAAATTTATGGCATAGTGTTTATAAAGAGAAAAATGGAGTGGGAGGGTGGCACTGAACGTTTGAAATTTCATTAATTATCCAACGGGTTAATTAATGAACATTTGGTTATAAATGCGCGGGAGCGAAAATGAATGGGAAACGGATAGGCAGCAGATGATTGGATGGGAGATAGAAAGTGGAACGTGATGTGGAGGTGATGTGGGGCTACAGTAAATGGCTATGAAGAATACCATGTTCGGGGGTAAGACGTAGTGGTTTGTTGTTTTGGGATTTCTAGTCCTGAAAGACTAAAAGGTGAGTTTCGTGGTTATGTAGGCGGTATTAAAGACTGCCCATTTCGGGTCCCCCTGATAAACTTCAAATGGCGAATGAGGGCCGAAAGGGAGTGTGGGCCATATGATTGTGAAGGAGTGAGTGAGATGTGAGATGAGGTGGAGTGAATTTAACGTGTGAGCAGGGAATGAATGGTGAGGTCGCGATATGATAGGTAGATACGGTGACTATGGGTCTAGGTGTTTTAATGAATGGAATGATAGCATATAAATGAAATAACATAAAGTCAAAACTTTGGTTATTTGAACTCTTGTCATCAATATGTTTCCTAATGTTTTGATCTTTAGGAAATAACAATTTAAACATCTGAAACTTTCACATTTCTATCTACCCTTCTATTCCTAAGGTTTTTTACTTATCCTTTTAGAGTGCATTTGAACTAGCAACCCAATATTTTCTTTTTATGAACAATCTATCTCTATACCTCATTCCCTCCATTGGCTCAGATTAAACTATTGAGCCAATTTATTTTCTGCCTATGAGAATTAATTTAAAACAATTCTGTATAATTGGATAAAATAACCTAGTGTGGCATCTAAACAAACTGCACACAACTATTATTTCAAACTGAATTTAGAACAAAGTAGTGGCATTTAGATTTGCAACACTTTCAGAGTTTATTTCTTTTTCTTTTCTATCTAACCTAACATTTTATTTTTCCTTCATTTTTTAGGGCATCTACCCTAACATTTTCTTTGATATGGACATATTTATCAAATTATTTTCTTAACATTTTTTATTCAATATTATTTTTGTCCACATCCTATTTTAACATTTTGCAAATATATTTTCATTTTTTGTCTAATTTATTATAACTTATCAAAACCAAAAAATGCTACAACATTGGCTCCAACTGGGGACTACTTTCTCTTGTAGAATGCAGAGAACCTGTAGATCCATTTTCCTTCTCCTCAGGCTATGGAGTCCTTGCTATAAAAAATCTCACTAATAGCTTGAAAAGTAAAAGAAACCAAATTTTTTACAATGAAATGAATTCCAACTTCTTAGTATTGAATGCAATGTTTGAGAAATCTTCCATTTACAGGATAAGTGGAATATAGTCCCTCAAGATTTTGTAGCACAAAAGTGTTGTTGCCCTTCACTTCAGCAATTGCTAAAGGACCAAACCATAGGTTATCAATCTTTTCATGCTTTCCCTTTTCCTCCTTCCTAGAGTCCCATCTTAGAACTAGGTCACCTTTCCTGAAGTCCCTTTCCCTGGCTCTTCTGTCAAACAGCCTTTTCATCTTATTCTAATATTTCTTCAATTTGTATTGAACTTCATCCGTATTTTCATTTAGTTCAATGATCTGATTTATCCTACTTGAAAAATCATCAGGTTCATCTGTTGAGTCCTGCAAGAATTTTAAAAATGGGAAAGCCAAATTGGTGGGAAAATTTGCATCTTTCCCATTGAATAACTGAAAAAGGAGATTTTCCAGTAGATCTTTTTGGAGTTATTCTATTTGCCCATACTGCATAAATTAAATGAGAGTCCCAGCTCTTTTTGTGATCTGCTAGGGTCTTTTTGATTACCTTCACTAGACTTTTATTTGAGGACTCTGTGAGGCCATTACCTTGAGGGTAGTATGGAGTTGAATGATGTAACAAAATCTGATATTTCTTGCAAAACTCAATCATTTTAACACTAGAGAACGCTGTTGCATTATCTGTGACAGTTTGAGTTGGGAAACCAAACCTAGATAATATATTTTCTTCAATGAATTACTACTGAATCAGTAGAATTTATTATTGGAATTTCTTCCACCCATTTAGTGAAGTAGATTGTCACTGTGAGGATCCATCTGTAATGATTACTTGAAGTGGGATGGATCTCTCCAACAAAATCTAATCCCCATTGAAGGAAAGGTGTTGAGATTATTGATTATACTAATGGAAGAGCTGCTAGTTTCTGCTTACCAGCAAACATTTGACAAGGAACACAACCTTTGACCTTTGCCCCTACTTGCAAGAACAATGTTGGCCAATAAAATCATCCCCTTAAAATCTTGTATGATGTTGCTCTCCAAGCATAATTCCCTCTACAAAATCTTGTATGAAAGTGATCAATGATTCCTTCAGTCTCTGATTCTATTAAACGTAATAACAAAATATTTAGTGGATCTTTCCAGTACAAATTTGCATTTATGATGCAGTACTTGATTGCTCTCAATTTAAGATTTTTACACTAGGCTTTGGAGAATGATGCTCGGCATTCAAAATGGAGCAAAAAATTTACAATGTCTTGATACCAATATGACAATAGAAATTTCTCATCAATATGTAAAGGGCTGATATGATCTGAAGGTAAAGGTTCTTGTGGATTCTTTTCTTCAGGCTGAAGAGAAGGTTCTTGTGGATTCTCCCCTTCTACAAGGATAGAAGGTTCCTTTCGATTATTTTCTTGTAAAATTAGGAAAGGTTCTTGTGGATTCTTCCCTTGTACTTCTAAAATAGAATTGATTCCAAGCACTTTGCACTTGGATTCTGCTAGAAGCTTGGCTAATCCTTGGCCTTTTACTAGCTTTATAGTTTTGATAGTTAGATCAAAATCAAGTATTTGAGTGATTGACCTACCTCTTTTCCCATCAGTGTCAAGTTGAGTTAAAACGATTTTTACAGCACCATTAGGAACATAAGCAGTAATAGGTGAATGTAGGACATACATCCTAAAAGATTTCAGGGCTTGAATGAGGGCATAGGCTTGCTTCTCGATTATGTCATACTTAAGCTCGACATCTCTCATAACCTTAATGAAAAAGGCTATGGGTTGGTCATGGGAATCTTCATTCTTTTGTAATAGAACAACAGAAAGGGTTTTTTCTAAGGCAAAAGAAAAGATACTGAATGGTTTAGTACAATCAAGGTTGGCCAAGGTGGGAGCTTTAGAGATAACTTTCTTAGTCTGATCAAATGCCTTCCTGGAAGAGACATTCCATTTAACTTCATGATCCTTTCAGATCATGTCAGTTATATCTTTTACAATCTTTGCATAATTTGGGATGAATCTCTTTAAAAAAGTAATTTTGCCCAGAAAAGCTTGAATTTCTTTATTGCTTCTAGGTAAGGTCAATGTTTCAATGGCAGACACATGATTGGGATCAATTACCACTCCTTCCTTTGAGATTATATGGCCCAATTGTTTTCCTTCTTTGATAGCAAACAAAGCTTTTTTCGGGTTCAATGATATCCCAAATTTCCTGCACTTGTCAAAAACCTTGATCAAGTGCTTTAGATGCTTCTAATCAGATTTAGAAAAAATAGTAATGTCATCAAGATAAATAACCACAAATTTGTTTACCTGACCCATGAAAGCTACATCCATAGTTCTCTGAAATGTTGCTCCAACATTTGATAAATCAAATGGAATTCTAGCATACATAAAAGTACCCCAGGGTGTAGTGAAGGTTGTCTTTTCCCTATCTGCTAGATCAACATTTCCCTGATTATAACCCAAAAAACCATCAAGCATATAAAGTCTTTGTGCTCCTTAAACCATTTGAAGTAACTGATCCATTTTGGGCAAAGGGTAATTATCCTTTAATGATGCTTTGTTAAAATTTCTAAAGTCCACACAAAGTCTAATTTCTCCATTCTTTTTCCTAACAGTGACTAAATTCGCAACCCAATTAGAATATCTAAGAGGGAGAATGATCTAGGCATCTAGAATTTTCTTAATTTCCTTTTCTACAGTTGATAGAAGGGTTGGATTATTCCTCCTAAGTTTTTGTTAATAAGGTATTGATTATGGCTTCAAAGGGATCTTAAGTTGTATTAATGAAGTATCATAGGTTTTTAGATCAACATAGGTCCAAGCAAAAACATCCTTATAATTTTGAAGTAACTTAAGATATTGAGTTTTAATATCAGGGTCTAGAGATGCACATATTTTGATGCTTTTGACATCATCACTTGTTCCAATGTTAATTTCTTTTATGTCTTCTTCCAAAGAAATGGACTGAGGATTTCAGAGGACATCATTTTGATCAAACAATTTTTCTAAAGGTATCAAGCCTTTGGGAATAAAATTGTTAGACAATTGAATAATATCATGATCAACAATTTTTGAACTGAAATATGAATTATCATTCTCACTTGTATTTTCATTTATTTCGGATCTATCTTCATCAATTTGTAAAATAGAAAATTGACTACAACTTGCAGAAAGGATTTCAAATGTTCATCATCTTCAAATATATGCCAGTGTTTTAGATTGTCTGGGATAGATGGTCTATACTTGACTTGTATTTGGTAGAGTAAATTAGTCTGATTGAGAATTTTAAATGAACTAGCAGAAATAGCTAAGGCATCTGCATGAATATTCTGATCTCTTGGAATATAAGTCAAATTAACAACATCAAGGAAGTTTTAAATTGAATCCCAAACTTCATTTCAGTACGACCTAAGTCTAGGGTGTTTAGTTTGGCAAATATTTCTCACTTGCTTGAAAATAAGTTCTGAATCAGTAAAAACACTTAAGTTTTGAACCTTTAAGCTTCTAGCTAATTGTAGCCCCAAAAGGAAAGCTTCATATTCAGCCACGTGTTTTGTAACTTCGAAGTTGAGCTTACATGATTGGGTAATGTTTTCTTTTTCTGGTGAAATTAAAACGACTCCAGCTCTTGCTCCATTTTTTGTATAAGAGCCATGAAAAAATAGTTTCCATATATCAGTTTGATTTGGTGCTGGACTTTCAATTACATCTTCAATTTTAACCTGAGTTTCATGCACTTGGTTTGAAGAGAGTTGAAAGCAACCAAAATCTTGGTCAATTGCATAAATGGGATGGTTCCTTGGCTGGTTTGTTTTGCAAACAGTGTGCACAAATCTCACCTCTCTATATAATCTTAGTTGTTCTCCCCCATAAACTGGAATAGTAGCATAAGACATATCCATCTGAAGAGTTCCCCCTAATTTGGCACAGCAAGACCTAGAAAGAAGCATTCCAAATTTGGGAGGGATATCTGTGACAACTATATCAAGTGCTACACTTTTCACTGGGATTTGGGCAAGGGTGACTACTAAATCCTTAATCAATCCTAAGCAAGGCACCCTTTTAGAATCAAAGGTGTACACGTCATGATAGGATCTAGTTATGTCAAGTTTCAAATGGTCCATGATGGTTTTTGGCATGAGGTTATGTGATGCTCCAGAATCAAGCACACAATTATACAACATGGAATCATTTGTCTTAAGAGTTACATAGAAAGGAGGCATTATTTCATCTATCATATCTGAGATAGGGCTAAAAACAACTGCTGGTTTTTCATCTTGCAGACTGATGATATCACCTTTAGCATCAACCGAGGTATTTTGTATCCATTTGGAGACCTGATTTTTATACCTAGGGTTTTTAGAAAGTTTTGAAAGAGGAATTGGGATTTTAACTCTTTCTAAGTATTTTTCAACATTAAATGTAGTCAAAGCATTTTTGTCATTTTGAGGAGTATCAATTGGCTGATCAAATGGTCGAATAAAATTCATTTGAGTTTGACTAGTTTTGGCATGAGATTCAATTACTAGAGTTTCCTTGGGAGGTCTTCCAGGGCCAGGCCTAGGCCTAAGGTCTTATCTTTTGTTCAAATCTGCAATTAAAAATTCAGAGAAGGCATGGTATTTAGAAACCTGTGAAGATTCTTGATCTTCTTGAACTTGGTTTTGTTGTGTAAGAGGAATAATAACTGTTTGATCAGAGGAAGTATCCATATTATTTATATCTTCAGTGATGGTCATAGTATTATCATCAGTTTGCTCATCATCTATCAATAAAGGAGTGGGAATCTACTAATCATTACTAGGTCTCTGAAGAATTTGTGATTGTGGATTTCTTTTATACTGACCTTGATTTTGGTTTTGGGGTCTAGTAACCATTTGTTGAATTGTCTGAGGTTGAGTCTCAATCTTGGAAATTCTATTAGATAGATTTCTAAGAAGAGAAGTTATTTAATCTATTTTAGAATCTTCAATTTTAGTCTTAGAGGAACTAGAAGCCTCTAGTGTTGATTTGTGTTTTCTTTGGGCCTTTTCTTATTTAGCTTTAAAAGAAGTTGAAGAAGCCCTATTTTCTTCTACCTCAATAGCATTTGTTTGCATACCTTCAAGAGTTCTTGAAGTTCTCTCTCTCATCATAACAACAAAATCATCATCAAAGGCTTTAGAAAATCTAGACTTTGCTGCTACTACAGGGGGTTTACAATTAGGGGGCATTTTATGATAAAGCTTATTGAATATTTTGATAAAGTCTGATACAGGTTCACCAAAATTTCTTTTAAGTTCATCAAACTCAGTGAGAAAGTAAAGAGGATCTTTTTTCATACCCCACTAGTTTTTAAATATGTTTGTAAGTTCTTCCCAATTTTTAATGGAATTTGCATGTAACTGCATAAACCAAATTCATACATTTCCTTCAAGTGATTGTATAAACAACCTCATGTAAACATTTTCTTGTTCAATATTCATGTTATCTGCAAAGTCTAAAAAGGCTTGAAAATGGTCTTCAGCAGAGGGACCAGTTTCTCCATTATACCTAGGAAGGTATTTCAAGTATCAAGTTGGGAGTGCATCAAGGTTAGGAGGTAAGACTAAAGCTGCATACCTAGCCTATATAATAGGTTGGAAAGCCATAGTGAGAGGTGGTGTATGAGGTGTTTGTGTGGATAAAGAAGTTGAAGAAGATGAAGAAGGGGTTGAAAAAGGTGATTGAGGGGGTGAAGAACTAGTTGGAGGTGAAGAAGGAGGGGATCTCCTAAATGATTTCGAAGGAGTCTCAAGAACTAACTTCTGGACCTATGGATGAATACCCTCCTTTGTTTCAAAGAGTGGAGCTGAATACACAAAGAAGGTCTCTTCAGGTTGTTCAGAAGTAGAAGATTGAGGTTGTCTGAAAGTGGGAGGAAATGAATAAGTGGTAGGGAATATGGAATCTCTTGGTTTGTATTCTAGTAAATTAACACCCAAATCAGACTTAGTTTTATGTGATCCTAAATAAGTGGTAGGGGATATGGAATCTATTGGTTTATATTCTGGTAAATTAACACCCAAATCAGACTCATTTTTATGTGATCCTGGTGGTAGTGAGGGTTCTGGATGAAATTCAAATGAATGAATGAGGAATGCTGATTTAAAATCAACTCCCCTGTCTAAGAGTTCAACAACCCTAGGTGATAGGTGGGAGTAATCTGGATTGAATGGAATCTTACTATAAGGATCAAATGAAGTTAAATCTTCAGATTGTAAGACTAAAGAGGAAGAAGAAGAGGGTTGATGTCCCCTTTTAGAACTGGCTTTTCTCAGAATTGTTTCAGGGTCTGACAGAGGATCAACTAAGTTAGCCTCTAAACGAGATCTGATGTGCTTAAAAGGTGCCAGTTTGGAAGGGTGTAGTTTCCAGGTGAAGGATTTTAACCTTTCTAGACCTTTAATCACCTTAAAGGAATATAATACATATCATTGCCCCAGGAAAACTTAATGAAATTTGAATCGTCGACAATGACACCAGTTTGATATTGTATCTCTGAGATAAGAATGGTCAACTATTATGCCAGAACATCTAAGATAAATATTTTTGGGGTTTTGCTTTAATTTGGGAGGCCAATAGATGAAACATATATAGAACTGATGTGCCTAACCTCTTGAATAATATCAATTTATCAGCAAAGGGCTGCTATAAATATTTACACAATGAAATAGATTTTAAGATGATGAGCAGAAACAAAAAAGTAATATGATTGCCATAGTTTTCAAATTGAAAGCTAAATAATCATAAGTATGAAATCCTTTAATCTATGTTTAAAAGTTTGAGAAAATACACATGAGCTTAAAAACGATGCTGTTGATTTATTTATTTTGATGGAATTAATTAAACAAAGAATCCATTAATTCATTTTCTTTATAGATTATCACTTCAGAAATCTTATAAGAATAAATTGAAATACAATTATTCCTACCTAGTTATCTCTGCAAGACACAAGTATATGAAGAAAAAACATAATGAATGACACTGGAAAAACTTACAGGAAACACAAATTGTGTAAAATAGAATTTAGAATCCTTTGCATTGCATTAATGATCCAGAAAGATTAATTACATCAGATGTCTAGAAATGCTTCTTCAAGGGTGAAACCCTTAATAACTCATGAAGAGAGTTATTTATACAACAGTAGGATGAAAAATATCCTGAATTGCTTTTACAAAAATAGATTATTTACACAATAAAAAATGAAAGTGCCTAATGATATAGCACTATTTTGGTGTTGTGGTGTTTGATGACTATTACTGAAAAAGTTGAGAAGTGGTTGAAGCTGGCTGACTGTTCCCTCAAAAACTAAATGTTGTTCAATTATCCTTAATTAAGTAAATCAGTTAATTCTTCCCAATGTTTCTTACCTGGGATAGAAATCTTTGTTACCGTCCTATAGATTTCTTCCATCTCGGTGTATTTAGTAAAAGTGGGTTTTACCAAAAATATATGTTTGATTTCATCCAGGATGAAGAAAGAACCCCTGAGTGTTTTTACTATGAGAGCTAGTGTTGTTGATCCTTTGATATTGGCCAGTGAAGCTACGTGGGTACCCACCTATGTTAACTTCTTGAAATAATCCTCAATTGGCATCAATTTATCGTTAATAACCATCATAGAAGGTTAACCTTTGCTGACCAAAGGTTCAATCTTGTCGACAGATCTCGGAACTATGTTTTTGACATTGTTGCACTTTTCTTGTAGCTGAAGGGTGAGATTTTTCTTAGTGATAATCATCTTTACCTCTAATATTGTTGTTGTTTTGTCACTTATCCTTAATTCCTCAAGCTCATAGTCATCCTTGGAATTCAAAAATTTGATTATATCATAGGCAGTCTCTGGCATATCCTCTAGTTGCCTAGTCATGGATTCCACTGCTTCCTGAGCTTTTTCCAAGAGATCTTTCTGATTGAATATTATCTTAATGGAGGGCCAAATCTCCTTCATGGCCTTTGTGATTTCCTCCCATAGAATTTCTTTTGCTAAACCCAACTTGTTTCCTATGAAAGAATCTGTGAGTTCCTTCTTCAATATTTCCACTTGGCCTTTGAGACTGTTTGTTTCAGTTGTGTGTGAATTGTATGATATGGACTTCATAAGCCATAATTATTTGAGTTCATCCTTTAGCTTATTTATTTCTCCTATCTGGGTAGACAGGTTCTCAACAACTTCAGTAAGTTAATCAGCTCCTTCTGTTGCTGATAGAGTTGCTGTAGTAGAAACTCTAGTGATGGGAACTGCTGCAAGAGAGACTACATCCATTGAAGTTTGAATGTTCCTAATAGCTTCCTCCTTCTCCTTAACCAATTTCTACATTTGCTCCTCCATTTGTTTTATTTGCAAATTTTGTTCTATGACGAGCTTCATCATATCTGAATTTTGAGTCTCTGTCTCCTTGATTTTTTTGGCCATTCGATCCTCAGATGCTGGTAGTTTCAGTTGTTTCTTTAATTCTATAACCACATTTTTGTTTTTCTTAATGAGCTCCTCTACAACATTTATGTTTGAGGGATCATATCCCATCTTTAGCACTAGATTTTCCAAAGACTGAATCTTGGTATCCATTGCTAATGAGGAGACCTTCTCCAACTTTAATTGTGACTAAATGTTGGCTAATGTAACCTGCATTTTTGACAAACTCATAGCAAGATTTGTTAAGGTTGAAGCAATAATCTATCCAGTTTGTTTGTGCATCTAAATTTGATCAATCGGATGCACATCCTTGACATTAAAATCAAAATAAGTGTGTTTCTTTTATTGTGCTGCAGTTTTGGGCTGAGGAACTTGGACCTGCAAGAAAGCCATTTGCATCTTCCCCTTCTCAAAGTCAAAGACTATCAGAAGCTTGGCTTGAGAGCTCGAAGAATGATTCTAGAACTAGATGTAAGTATTTAATTTCAATTCTTCATTCTTTCTATTGATTTCACTAAAGACATGGAATACGTCTTCCTCCTTATTCTTTGGAATGGCTCCACCAATTTGGACTATCTGTTGTTCATAAGAAGTGGTACATTGAGTTGGAAATTGTATAGATTGTTCACTAGACTGTGAATCAATATTCATAGAGACCCTTTATTTCCATTTCCTGTGAAAAACATTAAGGCCTTGGCTTTTTGCCATTGTTGAAGGTGAATATTGTTCTTCCCTCCCTCTCTTGGCTCTCTTTTCTTGTGCAATTGGAGTTTGCATATTTGATGTAGAGACTACCCTCTCCTCAGCTTCTTGGAGGGTATTCTTTGTCCATTCCAATTGATTCTTGAACTATTCTATCTCAGGCCTAGCTATATGATGATATGGTGTGAACTTATTTTCCACCCTGAGTTTGGAGATGACTCCCAATGGGTCATATGACAAAGAGAAACTGAGAGAAAATTTCGTTTCTTTTAACAGCTTATCAACTTCCTCCCCTACTGCACTGGTATTAAAAATGAAGGGACCAATTTGAGCTTTGAGCTGAAATTATGATTTCTTTTTGGTAGCTACAAAATGTACTTCATCTGCGATCAATATTTGCCTCAAGTACTCCAATGCAAAGATTCTAACAGGGAGGTACTTTGGTAGTTTGTAGGGTGGAATCTCACAGCCAAAAACCCTGATTTCTATGTTGTTTTGGTAGCAATACCAATCTCCTATTGCAGCTTGATCTATGAACTGAAGTTCTTTGACAATCTCCTCACTGATCCTTGGTAATGGAGTGCTACTCATAAGGCCAAGGGCTGGATGAATAAATAGTTCTATGAACTACTTGTATGTGAATTCTTCTTTCTCATTCATCCCCATTGAAGTCTAGAAAAATCACTGACTGTTGTTGTCCTTCTTCATCAAGTTTCTGCAAAGGAAATGGGAATTTGTTTCCCTGAAAATATATAAAAAGATACACAAGTAATGAAGCATACTTGAATACTTCTTTAGTGTTAAATTTGACAAACTCCTCATGTATGGTTTCAGCTATGAAATGACTGAAATCATAAATAACGGTAAGCTTGGAATTAGAAGAAAACATGGATAAGAAACCAAGGATGGCTTCATTGATAGACTAACCAGAGTGATAACCAAGCAAATAGGACAGGATAGTAGTAATACGCCTGGTTCAATCAAGAAACATAGATGAATCATAAGGGGGATTTCTCTTGGTAGAGGACTACCAATTACTAGAAACAGTTCCAAGGTATAGGATCTGTTGGTAAAGTCCAGTTTTTTATAAGCTTCTATCAGGTTTTCATGGGAAAAAGGATGAGTTGGTATAGTGGCAGGGGCCTGCAAAATTTTCTCAATTGAATCAACGTTAATGGGAAAAAGGATTTCTCTAGTAGGTGAGATAATGGCTCTCTGGCTGGGATCATAGGATTCTTGGAAATTTCTCACAAACTCTGGAGCTCTGTGTATTTGTGGAAAAATATAGTGGGGTAATTGCGATTCCCAAAGCCCAATTTCATCACTCTGGTCAATTAGTTTCTCTTCCAAGTAGAAGTAAATTTCAAATAAACAAAATTGAGAAGAAGTCTTAATGATTTTTCAATCCTTGTCAACTAATGGAGTATGGTGGAAATCAACCTGTGGGGGAATTAGAGGATTTGAAACTTCTACAATTGTTTTTCCTTTAGGAGGCATTTTTTCAAATGAAACTATGAATTGTAAATGACAGAATGATAAAATGAGTTATTAGAGTGGAGACATGTAACTGACAAGTGGAACTGGAAGATGTGCTTGCAAATAGGACAAGTGGCTGCTAGAATGTCATACAGCGGCTGAGCTGTTGAGCAGGCAGGCTTGAAGAATAATCTTGGTCACAGAAATTAACTATGTAACCTTTGAAATGTATGGCACAGTGTTTATAAAGAGAAAAATGGAGTGGGAAGGTGGCGCCAAAGGTTTGAAAGTTCACTAATTATCCAATAGGTTAATTAACTAACGTTTGGTTATAAATGCGTGAGAGCAGAAATGAATGGGTAATGGGTAGGTGGTAGATGATTGGAAGGGAGGTATGAAGTTGAACGTGATGTGGAGGTGACGTGGGGCAATGGTAAATGACTATGAAGGATACCACGTTCAAGGGTAAGACGAGGTGGCATCTAAAAAAATTGCACACAACTATTATTTTTCAATCCGAATTTAGAACAAAGTAGTGGCATTTAGATTTGCAACACTTTCAGAGATGATTTCATTTTCTTTTTTGTCTAACCTAACATTTTATTTTGCCTTCATTGTTTAGGGAATCGACCCTAACATTTTCTTTGATATGGAGATATTTATCAAATTATTTTCCTAACATTTTTTATTCAATATTCTTTTTGTCCACATCCTATCTTAACATTTTGTAAATATATTTTCATTTTTTGTCTAATTTATTCTAACTTATCAAAACCAGAAAATGCCATAGCATGGTCCATAATTATGCCTTCATATTCTCTTTAGAGATAGGGAGCCCAATATAGAAGAAGTGGGTCCATTTTTCTTGAGTGGGGATTTCAAGAATTTGCGAGATCCTTTGCATGATTCTGGGGGGAGTGTTCCAACCATATATTCTGCACTTTGAGTTGTTTAGAAGCCCCACAGAGACCTTGAGAAAGTCATCCAGAAATATTTTTGAATCTTATTTCTATTATACTTGAGGCACCTCCCAACAAGAGGGTGTATTTTGCAAAAAGAGAGTGATTAATGCTTTTGACTCCTCTTGCAATTTGGAGACCTGTGATGTTACTTTCTCTCCTTGTTTTTTTAGAGCTTTGCTTAAGGTTTCAACAATTATGATATAGAGAAAAGTGGAGAGTGGGCACCATTGTCTCAGGCCTCGTCTGTTCTAGAAGAAATCACTTGGTCTTCTGTTTATAAGAGGTGCAATCCATGGGACTGAAATGTAGGCCTGGATGACCTCTATTATATCTTGTGAGAACCCAAATTTTTTTAGCACTGCCATTAGATATCGGACACTGACCCTATCAAAGGCATTGGCCATATCTAATTTTATAATGATTCCTTTCTCTTTCCTTTGCATGCTTGTATGGATGGCTTCCTGTACGATAATCACATTGTCTATAATTTGCCTGCTAGGCACAAAGCCTCCTTGATTTTCAGATATTATTTTTGGGAGAACTTTCTTGAGTCTGTTGGCTATTATTTTTGTAATTATCTTGTAGGAGGAGTTACAAAGGGAGATAGGATGGAATCTATTGAAGGTGGAAGGATTGGGTTATTTTGGAACTATAGCCATATAAGATGATTTTGTGTTGCTTCCAATTTTTACTTTTATTTTTGAATACATTTCTCACCATTCTCAAGAGTCATTTTTTTTAATGTCCCAGTGCTGCTTGTAAAATGCAATTGTGAAACCGTCTCGCCCAGGGGCTTATCTAGGTGGAGGCTCCAAATGGTAGCCACTACTTCCTCTTCTAAGATATCTTTGTATATTTTTGAATTTTTCTCTTCTCTTATTTTTTTATGTGTGTGTTGGAGGAATTTCTCATAATCTGGTATGTCTTCAGTAGCTATCAGGAGATTTTTGAAATGGTTGTGTGCGCTTTTTTCAACTCCTCTGCTCCTTTTATTTCTTGCCCATCAACTTGGATTCTTTCTATCTGATTTCTAACTCTTCTTATTTTCATAGTATTGTGGAAGAAGGTTGTATTTTTATCCCCTGTGTTTAGCCAAAGGCTTCTGGATTCTAGTCTCATCTCTTCTTCCTCTTTTCTATTTTCTCTATATATTTCCCAAAAAATCTCCTTTTCTTTTAAGTAATATTGTTTTTCCTCTTTATTTTCCTTTTCCTTTTGCATGCTGTCTAATTTTGTTTACAGCTCTGTTTTCCTTTTCTTTTTTGTATTTCATGCTCTCTTGCCCAAATATTGAGTTTAATTCTCAAATTTTTTAGTTTTGTTTCCCAGACATAATGGGGTGATCCTGTAATTCTTTGTGCCCATGCTTCAGTGATTTGATTTCTGAAATCTTCATTGTTGTCCCATATTGGGTTGTATTTAAATGGTAGAGGCCCTTGATTATCCATTTTGCCAAGTGAGAATGTCGTTGGCTTGTGATAAGATGGCATTGTGTGGATAATTTTGGATCTTGCTAAGTTGAAGCCTGCGACAATGTTTTCTTGGACCAATATTCAGTCCAACCTCTCCTTTATATTACTTTTCCCACTCTCTTATTACTCCATGTATGTTTCCCATTACTTGGGGGAATATCAATTAATTTATGTTGTTCCATTATTACTTCCAATGCTTCCTTGTATAGGTCATCATGATCTATCCCTCATAGTATCATTTTTCCGTTTTGGACTTCAGTTAGAGTTTCTTTTAATGTTATCCAGCATTGGTATTTTTCCTTGTAATGATTTGGAGCATATATATTGGTGAAGCTATACTGCTCCTTTGTGCTTGTTTCCTTTAGATCTATTTTGATCCAATGTTTTTCCTTTTTTGTTGTATCATTTCCCATTCTCCCTTTTTCCAGAGCATGCAGATTCCTCCTGAAGCTCCTGTAGCCTATATTGCTGCTCCTTCATAATTTTTTAATTTTTTTAATCATTTTTTTCAGTTCTTGGTTGTTTATTTTGGTCTCCTAAATCATGAAAATATCTGGGGTTTCTTTCACTAGAATGTCTCTTTTGGCATTAACTTTGAAATTTGTTCCCAATCCACAACAATTCTAGGAGACCACTATCATTACGTATTTGTTTGGTGATGCGCAAGACCTTTCCATTTCTGCTAGTTTTTTTCATTGTTTCTAGAACTTTTCCCGAAAAAAGAATCCATTGGTTGCTGTGTGCCTAAAGCCATTTCCTTGGCTACTACTTCATCCCTTAACTCATTGGATTTCCTTCCTACTTTCTTTTGATGCTCAAAAGTTTGAAGGGACTCTTTGGACTGGTTTTTGGTTAGGATTCGATCCACATATGGGGGGTGGGAGAGAGGGTTTTTATAGGAGGAGGGGTTAAGATGGGGAAGCTATGTGGATGTCAAGGAGATCTAGGGGAGGGAGTAGCTGAAGGCTCTTCCAATGGCGCAAAGGGGTTCAAGTTTATGAAAGATGAATGTATATCTGCATTAGGTGATGGAGGGGAAGGTGTTGTGGTGACTTGGGGTTGGGCTGAGGTAGGGAGAGGTTGTTTATTGGATGATTTCTTCCATTTAGCTTGTTCCCATTCGTTTTATGGTTCTTCTACAATTTCATTTTTCTTTTAACATATATTATCAAAGTGGCCATATTCATGACATACCTTGCATTTGAATAGAATTTGTTCATAATCCAGATATTGAATGTGCATCCCTTGATCCACTTTGATATTTATCGCTTCGGATAGCCCTTTCCCAATATCCACTTCTATGCATATTCTAGCACAGGCATGCATGTTCCCCTTTGGTTCGCATCTGTATATGTATTTCCTTACTGCATTTCCAATGGCTTTTATTGATTCATCTCCCCAATAGTGAAGAGGAAGGTGTGGTAGCCTGACCCATACTAGCACAAAGCTAGGTACATTCCAGGATCGAAGTCTGGAGTCCATCGATTCAGATATAGTCCTCTTCTATCCATGAAGTATGGGTCATTCCTAAATATTAGATCTTGAACTTCCTTGGTTTCAAAGGGGAAGGTGTAGTACCCTCTTCCAAAGAATCTTATTGATATTTTCCCATAGATTGACGAGGTCTAGTTTCTTTCAACCCATTTCTGAACTGTCTTAGGAGATGGCCATAGTCCAGTAAAATTCACAACAAGGCCATGTTCAGCAAGAGATAACACTTCTCTACATGGAAGGGCAGGTGGGAGAGAGATTTCAGGAATGTCATCCAATCTTTTGACAAACTTGGTTACAGATAGCCTATTTTTTGAAGGTCCCATTACATATATGAGAGATGCAAGAGAATTTTCTAAGTCTTTAGGTCCCTGATGTCAATATGGTGGTGGTTCTCCATTCACTGGAGGGTCCATTTGCTCCTGGGCCTCAGCAGCGGGGGACTACTAAGAGGCGAATGCGGGCTGGGCATTTCTAGGCTAGGTCATGCAGCGCAATAGTAGTGAAAATCCTAAAATTTCATGTTCACCTTCTGACAAGATTTGTTGAGATTGAGAAAGTCTATACATATTCTAATATCATCATTCATTTTCCTGGCTGGAACAATGTTAGAAGCCCACCTTGAATTCTTGATAGGAAAAAATATTTTGGCTTTGAGAAGCTTATTCAATTTAGATTTGATCTGATTTTCTAAATTCGGACGAATCTTTCTAAACTTCTGTTGTGCATTCTTTTCATCAAATATCATGGGAATGTTATGTTGAATGATATATGTATTAAGATCTTCATAGTTCCAAGAAAAAACATTTTTGTATTTCGTTAACAAATGAATAAAGGCTAGTCTTTCATCAGGTGTAAGACCAAGTCCCAGATTAATATTCTTAGGTTTAAGGTCAGTTCCAAGATTAACTAATTTAAACCTCAAAGTTGAACTTTGAAGTTTTGATTTAGTAGGTATCTTGAATATGTCCTTAAGATCATATAAATCTTCAAACTTAAGCACAAATTTAGGAATTTGCAGTTGTTTCTTGTTTAAGCTGGCTATCATGTTGATCTTCCTCTATTATCTAGTCATCATAAGAGCCATCAAATTTTAGAAAACTTGTGATATCTAGATCATTATTAAAAATGCACCAATTGGTGATATTGTCGGTAATAGAAGGCCTACAAATTAATTCAATAGAAAAGAGATCGAGGCTATAATATCCTCATGGAATGATCTTGGATGAAATATTAGCCAAAATTTCGGCACTTGCATTTTGAAGTCTTGGGATAGGGGAAATGCTAAATGCTCTAAAATGGGAGGTGAGGTCATGGACTAGTGATTGATAATTTTTCAAATGTCTAGAGAGACAGTGTAAAGTGTTCCTCACCTGTTTAATTACAATTTCCAAATCTCCAAAAACTTGAAGATATTTGATATCAAGGTCAATGGCTTTGTATAACCCTTGAACTAATGCTTCATATTCAACATTGTTATTTGTGCATTCGAATTCAAGTTTGCATGCTAACATAGTTTTTTCCCTTTTGGGGCTAACCAATATGCAACCTGCTCCAGCTCCATCGTTAGATTTAGATCCATCAAAAAATAATTTCCAAAATAAAGACTCAACTGCAGGGTTGTCTACAAAATTTATACACTTAGAAGAATCTGTTTGAGAATAATTTTCAACTTGCGATATAACAAAATTTTCTAAAAATGGTGAAGTATTTGCATTGAAATTACCTAGAAATGATTCAACTGAGTAATTTCCAATGATATTGTTGTTGTATGTGACAGGATCATTTTCTCCCTCTAGTTGTAACAATATATTTTTGATGTTTCTCACGGTCAACCCTTGTTTGATTCGACTTACCATTATAAGGAAGCTGCACATGGGACTAGTCAGTTGTGAAATAGCCATGAAGCTTTTTTGACTACTCTCTACTAAGGATCTCTACTAAGGATCAAACCATAGAATTCCAGGATATCAACTACAAGAATGTCAATCACTTAACATACTTTCGGGTTTGATGAGATTCTAATAGTGACCTGATTGAGTTCTCCTATATCTTCGACTGAGATTGATCTAACTGCACGATGTGAACACCAAATTTTTGGGTTTCCATATTCAACTTTGCACAAACTGTTTTTGGTAGAATGTTGGATGAAGCCCCAGAATCAACCAAACAATTGTGAAAATTCTTATTGAAAACTTCAAAATTCAAAAGAAATGGAGGTGTATGGGATTTGGATCTTCCACCTATTAGAGCAATATCAGTTGAACTGATATTTTATGATAAGGTAGTAGGAGGCCTTCCCATTTCTTGAGCAGCCAGTGAGATTACAACAGCGGGAAGAGGAGAAGTAGGGACTACTTTTAGCTCTTTGAGCAATAGATTTTGTTGATGTTTTAACTTGCTAAGCTCATGGAATGCAATATTGGCCCTACTATTTTTTTTATCTTCAACAATGTTGTATTCCATTTCATCAAATACTAGCAGAGTTTTAGTTGAAGGTGAATAAATTGATTGAGGAGGAGTCATTTGAGTGGATTTGGGGGGATATTTCTTACCCATTGCTTTATATTTGGGAGCTGGAGTTGATGTTTTCTATTTTTGATTTGTTTGTGGCAATCGACAGTGCTCCTACTCCTGGTTGTGACAGGTAATGCTTCTTGTGATTATTCATTAGCAATAATGAATTACCACATTCCTTGTAATTCAACAATTTCTTTGTCATCAATTTGTTCATTAGCTGTTGAGATTTCCTCTTCCTCCACATCTGATTCAGCATTTGATATTATATTGGGAGGTTTAGGATGAGAGGAAGGATTTCCTTTATAAGGTCTGTAATATTTCCTTGAAGAAGTCTCAACTACCTGTTTTTTAATGTCGATCATTTCATCGAAAATAGTTTTAAGGACCTTTGGTAGACCTTTAAGATCAAAAGGATCTTTAGGTGCTTTTTTCTTGGAATCGTCCCTTACCTTTTCAGATTTTTGTCTTCTAATGCATTCTTCTTATCTAAAGCTAAAATTCATTTTTCTACAGCTATGGCTTCTTTCATATTTTCTTCCAAAGTAGTTTTGGCAGCCCTATCGACAAAAAAAGTTTCGTTTGAGGGAAGAGTAGAAATGTACCATTCATTTTGAACTTCATCATTAGGTTTGGATGTCGTTGGGATCTTATTCAATAACTTCTTAAAACATGAATTGAAGTCCTTAATGGGATATCTAAGTTTAACTTTCAAGTTGGAGATATCATTGAGAAGAGTAGCTGTCGATCGATCATCTCCAAACTTAGTTAGGAACTGCTCTTGAAAGGCATCCCAACTATTAATGGAACCATATGGTAATGAAAAATACCACGATCTTGTTGATCCTTGTAAAGTATAAGGGAATAATATTACAACTTCATCTTCTTCTACCACTGCATTCATATTTATGGACAACATGAAGTTATTTATGTGTTCTTCAGCAGGTATACCATCATCAGGGTTGAATTTTGGCAGCCATTTCATTGGATGCATAGGTAGTGGATGTAATGGTCCTGCCATTCGAACAACTCCTGGATTTGTCCATGGTATTTGAGACATTATGGGTTTCTGTGTAGAGGAAGATGTTCTAGTAGTTGAAGGTGATTGGGTAGAGGAGGTTTGTGTTCCAGTACTAGTGTAAATCATGATCTAGAGTTGTGAGGTGGATGATTTATGTTGTGATGAAGATGATGGAATGAATGAGGGTGTTTCAGGTGATGATGATAGAATATCACTATGATTTTTGGATTGTCTTCTTAGTTTTCCTTCTAGGGTGAGGTAGAAGAAATTCAAATGGGGGAATCCCAAATTTTTTGCTCTGTGACCTGCTTAACCTTTGAGAGGAAGGAAACTGAGAAGAAACACTAGCTTGGGATAATTCAAATTCTTCTTGAGATATAGAAATACCTTGTAGTTTATGGATTAAAGACTGAACCTCAGGAGTTTCTGTAGAAGAAGATTGATCTAATTTCTTTTGGAAAATAGTAGTGGACTCTAAGGATTTATTTACAACTTCACGCCTATGATTTGGGGATTTGGACTGTGACCTAGAAGTTGGAGGTGATGGTGAGGGAGTTTTACTCTTAGAATGGCTTTCTTATTTATATTTGCTTGCCATTCATAGTCATGCCCTCATTCTAGTGCCAAAATGTTGAACCCTTGAAAATCCCTGTGACAACATGGGGGGAAACCACCCGGTTCGAACCTTGAAAGCAACTCCTTTTCCGTTTGGTGTAGTGGTTCCGACTAGGGATAATGGGACTAGTTTTGCAAAAAGGGTTGATTTAATAATGTTGATGGGACGATATAGGATATAACGGTAAATGATTCAATTATGTGTAATCTAATCTAGCTACTAAACACATGCATATATCTTAATCTAACATTATCTAATTAAAAATATACCCGGGAATAAAATACGACATGCCATCTACAATGATGTCTTACAATAATTGGTAATAATTATCATTCAACTGCCATAAGAAATGAAATCATTTAATGATAATTTTTTTGGATAAATAGTTAGACAAAACAATTGAGAAAAATATATCACATATAAAAAAATTGTTCATGTATTCAGAACGGCATTAGAGCTAACATCATACAGAAGTGCAAAATGAGAAACTATAGTTCTGACTTTCATACATAAAACAATTGAAAGAAGAAGTATTTATTAATACATAAATAAAACATAATCATACAATAAAAGTACCATATATGATAAGTCTTGCTCATGTGCTTCAGTAATATTGACCCAATTTCATTCAATCCAACACATTCTAAGAGTACAAAAGTGCATTTCAGTAGAGCATGCTAGATATTTAAAGAAAAATAAATCTTGTTCCATTCATTTTATCAAAAGCTCCTCAAAAGTACAAAAGTGTAATGTCTTGAAAAGCGTTTTCGATAAAATTTTGGACCCCTCTCTAAATGCATGAGAGGGGTTTAAATACTAAAATATATGTCTCAAAATAGATTACTACAAAAATAGCTTAGGAGGTTTCAAACAACCTTCATCAGAATGAGCAAAAATAAAACTAAAAGTAAAATAAATTAATGACTATCTCCTTTGAACTTGATCTCTAAGGTCACAAATATCAATCATTGGCTTGATCTGAGCCAGCTGATTGATTGTAGATTTTAACTGGCCAACAAATATGGAATCTGCCAATGCTAGCACCATCTTTTGTGTAGAGATTTTTAAACACCTCCGAGTCATCCACTGGCTATGTGGTTTTACTAGAAACTACCAGTATGTCTCCCAATTCACGCTGGTTAGCTATTTAATAGCCTCTTCCTTTTCCTGCGCTATTTGTTTCCATTGCTTCTCCAGTTTCTTGACATTTGGTAGAAACCATGGTACACTCTTTGACAAGATTGGCACCATGAAGTTTTCGATTTATGACCTCTATTATGTTTCTTGCTTCCCCTGCTACTATCAATGTTTCCCTTTCTACCTATTTCAACCGAGAATCCTAATCCGTAAATAGAATATCATTGTGAGACTCCTCCAGCTTAGGTAAGTCAACCTTTCTTCCATCCTTTGATTCTTGCCAAGTGATAATTCAAAAACCCTTTTGTGGATTTCTTCATACTCAAGCCTCATATCAATTATTTGGTTCGTCAATTTATCATTGGTTTCATAGTAAGGATTTATTTGCAAAATCTTTTGGTAGAATTCATCAATTTGCGGGTTGTATTTTGATGCAGGAGCATCTTGCTCAAATGTCATTGTTCATTTGGTTGATTTAGGGGGTGATGTTTTTATTAATTATTTTACAAAGTATGTAGATTTCAAGAGGAAAATTTGAGTGTGTGGTTTATTGTAAATATTCTCTTATAATTGAGACTATGAGAGGAGTTCGGTTGTATAGATATGTTAGGGATTATGAGCTCCTTGAATAGAGCTTATTTGAGTCAAAAGAGGGATAAGATATTTTATAGACTTAGTTGAGTGATTTATGGAGGAAATCATGGATTTAGAATAATCAATAACTATGTAATTAATTTTATAAATGTAAGCCTACGTATGAGGATTCAGAAGATAGAGAGGATAGGGAGAAGTAGCGTTAGAGGAAAAGACAGAGATAGGTGTGAGGAAATGTGTGAGCTCCATTTCAAATGTAGAAATTGCGAAGTATTTTATGTATATAGTTTGATTAAGGAAAGAAATTTTTCATTATGTTAGTTCAGCTTGGATGATTGTTGATTGATTGAATTCTTGTTGAAGTCTTGGATAAGAAATTAGATCCTTTAATGTTCTATGTTGAAGCAATTCTATCATTATAAAAGACCATTGTAATAAGTTGAATCTTTAGATCTAAAAATATGTATTGAAGAAGCCTATGATGCCGCGCTAAAGTTATCAACGTAGAATGTATTTGCAAAGGTCATGAAATTTGACCAGCTATTACGAGATCTCTTAGTGATTAGAGCAGCAAATGAAGTGTTTTAGAAATTTGGAGTGCGTATGTGCAATTTCTTTACAACATTGAAGGAAGTATCTTGTTGTCCACAGAGATCGAATCATATCCATAAAGAAGAACTTTGTTTTATGCAGAGTAAGAAGGTGAAATCAAGTTAGGAGTTTGACAATCGAATAAAGTGTCATATATGATGACATGTCGATTCTTTGATTGGGTAAGAGTATGGCAGATTTAATGGTTGTTTGATGTAATTTCCATCATAAGCTAAAAAGTGCAAAGGGAGCATCAGATCATTTAGGCATAAGAAGAATAGAAGAGGAATAGACTGCAGAGGAATAGACTGCTGGGAATAGGCCCGCATTCAATCACAACCGTCGATCTCAATTTCAATGCTTATGTCACAATCAACTGCGAGGGTTAAGTTGTTTGTAACCCATGCGTTAGTTGAAGGGCCGCAGACTGTTGGATCATTGTTGATGATTACCATTGGATTGATATCACATCACATCATTCATGAGTGAATGAACCCTAGCCGAGATAAATTACGATATGCGATGTGCGATGATTGAGTGGATGAACGATCATCGAATTGAATGGTAAGATCAATGGCGTAGAGTGAAGTGTCTATGCAAAAAGGTAAATTCAACGTAGGAAGTCTATGTGGGATCGATTGCTGTTCAATTGCGATTGATGTTCAATTGTTGTTTAGTTTTTGTTCAGTTGTTGTTCAATTGCTGTTCAATTGCTATTCAATTGTTGTTCAATTGTGATTATTGTTCAATTCCTAATTGTTGTTCAATTGTGATTGTTGTTCAATTGTGGTTGTTGTTCAATTGTGATTGTTGTTTAATTGTGATTGATGTTCAATTCTTGATTTATATTGAGTTGCGATTTGAGGTCCGGTCTTGTGTGCATTTAGGTGGGGCTGACATTTATCGGTGGATTATGTGCTAAAGTGTTGTTTGGTGATTGGTCGGTTTTCTGTTAAAACCCACCAATAGAAATGCTTCCAATTTGTATAGGTGGCCCATAACCCACAGGTTTACATAAGGTGATTGTGGAAACTAGGGAAATTGCCTTTAGGCAGTTTTTCCTTCGTTAAAGTGGTATCAGAGTAAGGATGTTCTTCTTTATGGAGATTTATGATTACAAAGGTATGAAAGTTTATAGTAGTTGAATGGATGGCAAACTTTGGCACAAGAATACAACAGTAAGACCGTAGGAAGAACTTTTGGAAGTTCTTATAGATTGTAGCAGAACCTCATTCCAGCTGAGGCTTTGAGTAGACAGGGACAAAGGAGTCCTTAAGAGAAGTGAGTGTAGCAACCAGAGAGAAAGCAAGATTGCTCAGTGAAAGTTCTAAGGGAAAGATAACTTGGAAACTAGGCAGAGGAGAAGATTGGTGAGAAGATCAACTTAGAAGGAAGTTGATTGGTTGTAGGTGTAGAAGCTCACACAAAAGAGAAGATGGCTATGGAAAGTCATATGGAAGGTGCAGAAGAAGGCTACAAGATGAAGGAAAAGGGTGCTAAAATAATCCATAGGAAACAGATGAGTCAAGCAGAGCTTGACAAGGAGATGGCTGAGATAAGAGAAGAACTCGATGTGTTAACAATGCTAGTAGAGGAAAACCAAAGACTAGGTTGGGTATTAAAGAAGAAGCCAGTGAAGTGGCATAAGTTACAGAAAAGGCTACAGCAAAGGCAAGTAAAGTGGTTGGTGGAAAAACTTAAAGAAGCAGAGTCAGAAATGGAAGTTTCCATTTGTAGACTAGAACAGGGTGAAATTTGGGTGAAGAGGATAATGAGAGATCAGCTGAAGATCTCATGGAATATTGGAATAGTTGAGAACAATTTGAAGATATGTTGATGAGGGAAGCAAATGAGGATATGAATCCTTGTGTTTTTAAATCTCATAGTTTGTGTGTGTTTGCAAGACGTGCAGAAGATAATGGACAGTCTGTTGAAACTATCATGAAGATGAATAAAGCTCTTCAGGTGAAGTATGATGGAGAATGCCTTTTAGAGGAGGAAGGTGTTGATTTATTGCAGCAAAAAGAATTCATAGATGAATTTTTGTTTGGTGTAAGATATTCAGTTGAAGTTGTTATGGACCAGAAGCATAATGAAAATGTCGTAGTGGTATTCCAATGAGGTAAACAAATGAATGTGTTTAATGAAATTGATGAAAGAATTTTGCAATGTGATGGTACAAAAAACATGATAACTCAGGAGGATTTCCAGAAGAAGAATGAAGCTGAGAATGAAAGTTGTGATGAAATGTTGGAAATATTTCCAATGGAAATAGAGTTCTTGGAAAGATTGCTCAAGGAACCTAAAGGATAAACGAAGCTTTTAGAACCTAATAAAGAAGAGATTGCGGTTACCATGCATGATAAGGGTGAAATTTCTCTAACGTTTATAGAGTTAAGTGAATGTTTTGACTCTTTGATTAATAATGTGGTTGTAGGTACGAAAGACAACATTAATAAATATGATGCTGAAATTAGAGAAATTGAATAGAGATTATTTGAAGATAAGATGAAAGATCAGGAGTAGCAAGAAATTTATGTCCTTAGAGACATGAAGGAAATAGAAGTAGTAATCCAGCAGGATAAAGATGGAAGAAACAAACAATTTAAAATAGATGATCAACAACATAAGAGTAAATTTGAGGAAGGCATTAGATTGTGGGAGTATAACAATTGGCAACAAAATGAAGAGCGTGAGATTATTCTGGCAGTAATGAAAGCCGAAGTAGATATATTAATGGAGTGGCTACAAAGAAAGAAAAATGAAGACTGAAGAGACAGATGGAGAATGAAGAAACAGGTCAAGTGGAAGTTATTGCAACAGAAGTGGAATGACAAGTTGATAAATGAGTTCAGAGAACTTGAACAAATTCATATTGATTTGTTAGAGATGAAGAGACTCAACGGATTGGAGTCACAACAAAGAGGATCTGCTGAAATCCAGAAGGTCTATGATGGGAGATTCGTGCTTGAAGTATCAAAAAAGGGCGAAAGGTCTTATATTTTTAAAACTAATAATTTGTTGATGAATGCAAGTATAGTATCGGATGAGAAATTTGTTACTATAGGGTCAGTCAATGACTATAGTTTTGATCAAGAAGAATTTCTTGATTATTCTTCATTACAGAAAGTTGAGTGTTCAACGCAATTGGAGAAGGAAGCAGCAGACAAAGAGCCAAAAGATAAGACCATATAAATTGCAACGGAAGGAGGAGAAGACACTACAGAAAACATCAATCATATTGATGTAATTGACAAAGATGAATTACTCTGAGGAATTGGTAGAATTAATTGCTATAAAAACCGACGGAATCTAGTTGACAGAGTGAGTGATGTTGGTGATGGTGATCTTTCAGATTTAACTCTTATTAATTTCAACACTACCGATTCCATTGACAAAACTATAAGTGTTGATGTAGAGCTAGCTTGAAACCCATTCAAAATTTAGAGACCAAGAAAGTGGGTATTCGAGTTTGTACTTGCAGTGCACAAGTCTATACTTCTGGAGGTAAAGAAGGTGTGGCATGAAAAGTTGAGAATCATGTTCAATAATTCTCTGAAAATACTATTCTAGGAATTATGTGCAAAACTACATAATGGAGTGGATACTTTAAAAGACCAGTGGCAAAATAGAGTTTGGAATCCTGGAGGTAGCAAGTCACTAAGACTTGTGACTATCGCATTATTACAGAAAAGTGAAAGACCTCATAGATAGGAATCTATGGAAACTTTTCTACATGGGGAGTTTGATGCAGGAGCATCCTACTCAAGTGTCATTTTTTATTTGGTTGATTTAGGGGGTGATGTTTTTCTTAATTATTTTATAAATTATGTACATTTTAAGAGGAAAATCTGAGTGTGTGGTTTATTGTAAATATTCTCTTATAATTGAGAATATGAGAGGAGTTGGGTTGTATATATATGTTAGGGATTATGAGCTCCTTGAATAGAAATTAGTTGAGTCAAAAGAGGGATAAGATATTTTAGCGATTTAGTTGAGTGAACTATGGAGGAAATCATGGAATTAGAATAATCCATAACTATGTAATTAATTTTATAAATGTAAGCCTACGTATGAGCATTCAAAAGATAGAGAGGATAGGGAGAAGTAGCGTTAGAGGAAAAGACAGAGATAGGTGTGAGGAAATGTGTGAGGGCCATTTCAAATGTAGAAATTGGGCCAAGTATTTTATGTATATAGTTTGATTAAGGAAAGAAAGTTTTCATTATGTTATTTCAGCTTGGATGATTGTTAATTGATTGAATTCTTGTTGAAGTCTTGGATAAGAGCTTAGCTCTTTTAATGTTCTGTGTTGAAACAATTCTATCATTGTAAAAGACCATTGTAATAATTCAAATCTTTAGATCTAAAAATATGTATTGAAGAAGCCTATGATGCCGAGCTGAAGTTATCAACGTAGAAGGTATTTGCAGAGGTCATGGAATTTGACCAGCTATTACGAGATCTCTTAGTGATTAGAGTAGCAAATAAAGTGTTTTAAGAATTTGGAGTGCGTATGTGTAATTTCTTTACAACATTGAAGGAAGTACCTTGTTGTCCATAGAGATCGAGTCATATCCATAAAGGAGAACTTTGTTTTCTGCAGAGTGAGAAGGTGAAATCAAGTTAAGAGTTTGACAATCGAGTAAAGTGTCATATATGATGACATGTCGATTCTCTGATTGGGTAAGAGTATGGCAAAGTTAATGGATTTTTGATGTAATTTCCATCATAAGCAAACAAGTGCAGAGGGAGCATCGGATCGTTTAGGAAGAAGAAGAATAGCAGAGGAATAGAATATGGGGAATAGGAGTGTATGAATGTCTTGATCATGGTCGAAGGCCCACATTCAATCACAATTGTCGATCTCAATTGCAATGCTTACATCACAATCAACTCTGGGGGTTAAGTTGTTTGTGACCCCTGTGTTAGTTGAAGGCCCGCAGATTGTTGGATCATTGGTGATGTTGACCGTTGGATTCATATCGCATCACATCATTCATGAGTGAATGAACCCTATCCGAGAGAAATTGTGATATGTGATGTGCGATGATCGGGTGGATCAACGAACATTGTATTGAATGGTAAGATCAACGGCATAGAGTGAAGCGCCTGTGAAAAAATAGAAAGTCAACGTGGGAATTCAACATGGGATCGATTGTTGTTCAATTGCAATTGTTCTTCAGTTGTTGTTCAATTGTTGTTCAGTTGTTGTTCAATTGTTGTTCAATTGTTGTTCAATTGATGTTCAGCTGTTGTTAAATTATTGTTCAGTTGCTATTCAGTTGCTATTCAATTCTGATTTTTGTTCAATTCCCAATTGTTGTTCAATTGCGATTGTTGTTTAATTCCAGATTGTGGTTCAATTGCGATTTGAGGTCCGGTCTTGTGTGCATTCAGGTGGGACCGACCTTCGTCAGTGGACTATGTGCTAAAGTGTTGTTTGGTGATTAGTCGGGTTTTTTTTAAAACCCACCAATAGAAATGCTTCCAATTTGTATAGGTGGCCCATAACACATAGGTTTATGTAAGGTGATTGTGGAAACCAGGGAAATTTCCTTTAGGTAGTTTCTCCTGCATCATCTTTGAATTTATCTATCATGGCTTGTATTTGTGAATCCTTTTCTACTAAGTTGGTATGGTGCTAAATCCTCATCTGCTTGAATTCTCTTTGAAGTTGGGCTACCTGTAATTCTGCTCATTGATTAGTTTTTTCTTGGGATAGTTGTTGTTCTAGTAGCAAAATTTTCTATTCCTTTTCCTTCAACAACATATGGACTTTAGCCACCTTGTTGATGGTGGCTGTGGAATAAGCTCCTGCAAATTGTGACAACTTTGGGAGATTCTCTGATGGTGTTATAGACATATTTGGGCACTGCAACCCCAATCACATATGTCCATAAACCAAGGGCTTCTAACTCCCTAAAAGTTTTGCTTCATACCCTAAAGGAACAAGGTCAGATGATTACATCATCTCCCAAAAGTTCTCCATGAAAAACTACTCAGAACTGGTCAAAGCTAGACCATACAGACTGCTCAGTGCTAAGGGTGTGATGCATCTCCCCTGCCACATGCAAAAAGTGCGATGCATACTAGAAAGCCCTTCCGTAGGGTGCGATGAGCGAAAGTAGACAAATGGCAGAGACAATTTGCAAGATGGATGATCATGGAATCTTCTAGAAACTTCTCCTGTGACACTTGCCTCTCCAAGTGGAATTGAGAACTATCAGAGAGAGGACACTAATAAAAATCCTAGAAGATGACTCACTCACCTACAAACATCTATATATGGATCCCTCATCCCAGAGGTCCAGAGGCTGGAATATTGTATTTTGAAAGGAAGTGCTATTGGTTTCTTTATGGAACATCATAGTGTTGGGTGATCTAAACTTTTCATGAGGTGAAGAAGGGCTTTCATGCTGGGAGGATGACACTGGGTCAGATCAATGGCTTGTAATCCTCTCTTCTATTCTTTCTATCAATAAAGCTATTTGAGTTTTCCTCTACATTATTGTGTGTCTGAGTTAATATATGCATTTGTGTGGTCAATATATATCTGATCCTATATTGCTTATGATTGTAGATCTCTATGCTTTGATGGTATTATGATGCTTTGACTCCATAGGTGTTCTTTGAAGCAGGACAAACAAGGAAGGAGCGACAAAGATCTGTCAAAGGGGAGAGGATACAAGCAAGGAGCCAAGCGAAAGACTGAGGTTGGTACTCTCTGCTTCTCTCTCATCTACTTCTCATAAAGGAAAACATAAGTAACTTTAGTTTGTTTGTTTCTAAGATAGTTACCCATCTTAGTGGGACTAGCAGCTCTGAATGGACACTAGATTTCCCAATAACAAAATGGCGACTCTGCTGGGGAGTGAATAGCTTGTTTGCTTGTTTATATTTGTTTGACTTATAAACTATAGATAGAGCCTGAAGTTAAACCAACTAGCCTTCGAACTGCATTTGCTATGCAAGTGCAAAGTAGATCAATGCTGCTTCAATCCATTTTCGGGTTTTGTTTATAAACTGAACAATTGATTTGTAAACATCCTAATTGCCTCGGTGGTGGCTCAAGTAACCTCATTAGATCAACCCCTATGATTTGTATTTAGTGACTATCATTAGCTCATCCTAAATCCCTGAACTAAGCTGCAAATTGTGACCAAAAACCAAGTTAAAGTCTCATCCCTGGACCATCGCACTGTCTCCTCTTGACAGTCTAGATGCATCGCACCTCCCATGTGCTGTAGGTGAGATGCATCCCTGTTTCCCTGTGTTACAGGTGCGATCATCAGATAAGACTATTTCTGCTTCCAAATTTTGGTTTTTCTTCACTCTCTTCAGCTTTATTCAGGAGTTTTGTTGTATGTGATCAGTATACCACTGTAGAAGCTCCCTTTGCATTATTCAGCCTCCATTGTACAAATAATTTTAAATTTTTTTATGTACTTTTTGCCATTTACAGTTCTCCTTTACAAAGAAGTAGCTTAATTGAATTGTCGTCTTTTGATTTGGAAGTGTCTCAAGTGCCATTTTCAGTCAAAGAAAAGAATTCTACTCTTCTTGATGGTCGATTACACTGTTATTCTTGTATTTGATTTGAATTAATAGTATTTCAAGTGTTGAAAGTAGTTTTCAATTCAAAAATCACAAAGTGTTGTCCTTGTCTTCCTTTCGTATTTTGAAGAGAAAATTGTTAGTACTGTCGCTTTGAAAGAAAAGAAAATTCAGATTTGTACTTAGCATTATTTTTGTCATCCATGCATTAAGAAAGCGGAAAACAAATACATGCATGTGCATTTTCATTTAGACTGCTTGTCGATTTTGATTTAGGACAAGTGCATCTAGTGTGTGCTCTTTGCAATCTCGCTTCTCTTTCCTTAGTAGCTAGGATTTTCATTGCAAAAAGAAGAGTAAACGACTGATTATCATCTTATATTGCATATTTAGGAATTGTATCCTTAAAGGAAAACTTCTTAAGAAAGATCAACTGTAAAATAAATTCAATGAACATAAAAACTCTTTGGAACCTAACACACAACATTTAGAAGTCTAGGCTAGAGACATATTCTGGCATCGTAAAGCCTAGTAACTATCGCTTTCATCGTAGGTTGGGTGATTCCTCCTCTTTGAGATGACAAGTGCCAGTACAGACTTGTGCTCCCATGTACCATCGCGTATATATTGGGATACCACAATAGGATATATACTTTATCCTTAGGAAGCTGTGTTTGCCACCCTATTGATCACAATGCACTGAACATAGCATTCAGGAAGATTGACTATCGTACCGTAAAAAGTATTCTGCAGTTTTGTGATTGGTTTCATAATCCCTCTGTCTAGATTTCCAGAGTAGTCTCTTTCATTCCTTTTTAGACTCCTTAAAAGAAAAGGTCCATATGAGCACTTGTCACTTCAGGCTCAATAAAAATCGAAGGAAACTAGAGTAATCTTTAGCTTTTTCTCGACTATTAAAAACTAAAAAAGCAAGTTGTGTCAAAGTGTCATAAAATTTATTTTAATCGGAATAACGTCACTATTCCCTCGTTGATCTTAGGTTGAGAAAATGGAGTCCACCAACCAAGAATTTCCCCTTGGGGGAAATCCTAGTCCTTTCTCCTCTTGGGGAGATGTTGGTGCACCTCATATGGCCACATTGTCGCTTCCAGGACTGATAATTGGCCTGCCAGTATGGCTCTTCTTGACCTCTGTCATTCAAAGCACCGTGATTCCTGAGCAATCAAATCAACAACCAGATGATATTGAAGTTACCCCCCAACCTTCTACTTCATTTTTTTCTCCCTCTCCTTCTTCCTCTTCACTTGGTAAAGTTGGTAAAACCAAAAACCAAGTGACTGAGAAGAAGAAGAAAGGGAAGGAGAAGAAGAAGAAGGAGCCAACGGCAAAAAGGGGCAACCATACATCGTCTAGTGAAAATCCGAACACTGCATCATCCAAACCTAAATCTCCATGTGTCATTTACAAAGGGGACCACTATCATCATGATTGTCCTTACATCCCACGGATCATAAGGGACTGGTCTCCTCACTTGCACAATCTGGTGTCGTCAACCTCTGACGATCATGTTGAAAGCACACCGTCAACTAGTGAAAATGAAGTCACTGGATAAAAAGGAAGATCTAAAATTCCTTGTAGGTTGTGTGAAGGTGATCATGCCATCCACCGTTGTCCCTTCCTAGACGAAGCTAAAAGAGTCTTGGATAACTGTCCTGCTTCACCGTTACAACTTCCTCCTTGATACAAGAAACTCTTGCTGAGTCCATCACTAGTTGAAAATCTGACTGACACACCTCTGTGGTTGGTCGAAGCATCTATCATTGAAGATAAACCCACTGATTCCACATCAGACCAAAGTCAACAGGTCAAGACGCCAATCGACCCAGTCTTGTCTTTAGAAGGTCTACCTTCAGATGATACAATCACCAAGGAGAGTGAGAATGACATTTTTCAAATTCTCTTCATTAACACAGACTCCGATGAACATGGGGGCAATCTACCTGTTCCTTTACCATAGGAAGGAAGTTCATTAGAGATGTATCCGACCATTTATTCGGTCCCACCTCCAAGCAACCTAGTTGTTTCCTTCGACTAGAATCTACTAGGCAAACCCTGTCTACCATCTAATGTACCATTCTGAATCATTGTACAAGCTTACAGAATGGTCATGGTTGGTACCATCATAGATGAAGGGGATTCTATGAGTATCCTTTCCTAAAATACTTGGAAAGTGCTTGGTTCACCATCGCTTCTGCCTAAGATGCGAAATTTGTCAGGCTTCAAGAAAGGAACCGGTCAACCTTTAGGGATCCTTCCAAATTTTCCTATAACTTTGAGAAGGAAAACTGTCTACCTGATCATAATGGTAGTCCAAGGACCTTTAGATTACAATCTACTCCTTGGGCATGACTACATTTATAGCCTGGGAGCCATTGTCTCCTCACTCTTTCGAGTGATGTTTTCTACATGAAGGCAGAGTCATCTAGCTTGTAGACAAGCTTTCATTCCCTGGCTCACACATAGCTAATAGTCAAATGCCATCCCTAACTGGTCTTTTTACGCAAGGAATGTCTCGTCAATATCTAGTCTATCCACCTGATGAGCGTGAGTGATTCAGTGATTGTGACTGAAACCCAAGGGGCATGCACCCTGGTCTGCTTCGGCAGGAAAACCCCAGTTATAAGGTGGGTTTCCGCGTAGGAATATGACTAGTTTGACACACCTGTCCATTGAGGAAAATGGGATTAGACTGGAATAAGATACCTTTGTCAGAAGGTATGCCTTTCCCAACAGATCAAATTTTTTTTCTGCAAATTGAAGGGTAACCTAGAAACTCTAATTCGTTATACTTGGGGGCATGCAAACCTTTTTGCATGAAAGTGAAAAGAGACCATTTATTTTCTTATTTTGTAGGTTCTTAACTCTTTAAACTTGTAGGATTGGTCGTTCCTAGCTTACATAATGAAAGGATCCAAAGCAAAGTTTTCGAATGGTGCAAGCTCCCTAAAAATTGAGCCTATCGAAGAGACATCCTTATTATACGACTGACATGAGTAGTTTTACGTGAAGTTCAAGCTCATTAAAAAATAAACCTATCAATGAGAATATGTTCCACCAGAGTTTAAGCTCATTAAAAAATGAACCCACCTTCAGTAAATAACCATTGCGATCACATTATCATCAACTTTTGAGCCTTGGTCATGTTCTTACCATCACCTCCACTCTATTTTAGCCGATCATACGCCTCCATTTGATTGTTTACCCCTTTTGAGGAACAACTGTGACGAGTGATTTTGTTAACCATCTTCTTTACACTGCCGTGATTGGAAAGTTCCAAACCTTACCTGGCTCTAGATGCTACCTAAAAATATCACTCGTTCCTAAAAAAAAATGAGTCTGCTTTAAGCTCTTTTCATCTGACTTGTAAAATATGAAAAGATTGCCGAGCAATTGGCCTCTCCATCTTGTTAAAATGATCAGAAGTGCTATCCTTCCTCTAGATTTTAATCTTTTTGGACCTGAGGGATTATTACACAAAAATATTGAGTGCTTGTCTTGTTCGGCTCATTAAAACTATTGAAAAGTCATCCCTTTCATATTATTTTACACTTTTTCGGATTTAAGGGATTACAAAATGAAAAAGGAATCTTGGAGTTTTCTTTCCGTCCCTTTATAGACTCTCTAAAATTGAAAAAGGACCAAGTTATCTTTATCGTTAAACTCGTTAAAACCAATAGCGACAAACTTGTCCATGTAGACAAGAACGCGTTTCACTGTCGCTAAGCTCGTTAAAACATAACGACGGGTTTACCCAAAGGGAAAATTATAGAACAAGCATATGTTATCCTCCTCAAGCTTGACAAAAATAAAGAGGTACTGGTCAGCAATGATTGGGGAAAAATTGGGAAGAAAACTTGAAGAATCTTTATTGGTAGCAAGTCGCTCTTGAACATGACACTTTCACTCCATCGCCATGATTGAGTCGAGTTGGGTTATTCCATTCACCGGTCATATTACCATTCGTCCATTGTACCATCCATTTTGGGGGTTAACGCTACCAATCCATTTCAGTGTCACTGATATGTTCAAGAGAAGTCGCTCAGAGAATTCACCAACCCAGCTTGTGTCTCATCCACTGCAATACTTTCATCCTTCATTCTTTCATGACCGCCACCCTGAACCCTGTATCATCAGATCATTTTCACCTCCACAAAATCATTTTCTCCATTTCATATCGTAGATGTGGGATTCATTAATTCCCTACTATGATGGGTCACTTATTGTCGACATCAGCTCGTTATCCAAGAAGTCAACCTAGGAACAACCCCTTCAGTACTTTGAAGCTTGCATGCCTCAATGCAAGTTTCTCACTTCTGGTGACAGGTTTACATCAATGGCCTTCGACCAAAATATTTTGCATGGTGTTCGACGCCAAGTCCCATTTTCAAACCATGTGAATTGTACTATCATACCTTGAAGGTCATCATCATTATTGGTGATTCGTCTCGCGCCTGTTAACAGCTTACATCATTGGCTAGTAATCAGGCGATGCCTTTCCATGTTCGACTCCAAAACATCTTTTCACATGGATCGACTTGTACTTCAGAAAAAGATTGAATGAGTTTTGAAGATCCCGGATCTAGTTTCATCCATCTGGGCTGCGATATATTCAGGAAAATAAAGACATCAAATGTACATTATTGCTGCACAAATAATAATCCAAGCCAAAGGATGATGACTCTACTAGAATCATCAGTCTGCCACACAAATGGTTGTTTGTCCTATGTACATGAGAATGAATTTATAAAGCTGAGCATAGGAATGCCTGCCTCAGCTAGATCATCAAAGTATTATGAAGATAATGTATTGTATTGTATCTTATTACAGGTCGCCTTCCAGTTCGAAAAACCTCGGATCCTCATGATAAAGCATTTCACCCAACATCAAAAAGATTTACGACCTCATGCTTTAGAGGGCAACTGTTATAGACATATTTGGGCATTTCAACCCCAATCACATATGTCCATAAACCAAGGGCTTCTAAGTCCCTAAAAGTGTTGCTTCATACCCTAAAGGAGCAAGGTCAGCTGATTACATCATCTCCCAAAAGTTCTACATGAAAAACTGCTCAAAACTGGTCAAAACTAGACCATACAGACTGCTTAGTGCTAAGGGTGCAATGTATCTCACCTACCACATGCAAAAATTGTGATGCATACTGGAAAGCCCTTTTGTAGGGTGTGATGAGCGAGAGTAGACAAATGGCAGAGACAGTTGGCAAGATGGATGATCATGGAATCTTCCAAAAACTTCTCCTGTGACACTTGCCTCTCTGAATTCGCCCAGGGATGAGTAAGAGATCATGAAATGTCCAAGTGGAATTGAGAAATATCAGAGAGCGGACACTAATCAAAATCCCAGAAGCTGACTCACCCACTTGCAAACATCTATATATGGATCCCTCATCCCATAGATCTAGAGGCTAGAATCTTGTATTTTTTAAGGAAGTGTTGTTGGTTTCTTTGTGGAACATCATAGTGTTGGGTAATCTAAGATTTTCATGAGGTGAATAAGGGCTTTGATGCTGGGAGGATGACGTTAGGTCAGATCAATGGGTTGTAATCCTCTCTTCTATTCTTTCTACCAATGAAGCTATTTGAGTTTTCCTCCACATTCTTGTATGTCTGAGTTAATATATGCATTTGTGTGGTCAATATATATTTGATCCTTTATTGCTTATGATTGTAGATGTCTATGCTTAGATGGATATTATGCTACTTTGACTCCACATGTCTTCTTTGAAGCGGGACAAACAAGGAAGGAGCAGCAAAGATCTGTCAAAGGGGAGAGGAAACAAGCAAGGAGCCAAGTGAAAGTCTGAGGTTGGTACTCTCTTCTTCTCTCTCGTCTACTTCTCATAAAGGAAAACATAAGTAACTTTAGTTTGTTTGTTTCTAAGATAGCTACCCGTCTTAGTGGGACTAGCAGCTATGAATGGACACTAGATTTCCCGATAAGAGATGGGTCGATAGGCATGTCCTTCCACATAATATCCATTGGTTAATATTCCGGAGTTGTAACAACATTGGTGTCCAATTTTCTTTTCTTCCTTTGACTTTTCACTACAGCCTTGTGGGTAGGGTTGTAGAATATATCTAATGGAGGTGTTTCCTCAATTCTTAAGACAATTTTAGAAGTAGGAATAGCAGGAATAACCTCAAGGTCTTGGGTACCTGTAGCTCCTTCCCCTATTATTTCTAGATTTGCTTTATGCTAGGTTTTCTTGGGATTTTGTAGTTTAGAGGTTTGCTCAAGATTTGTGTCTATATGGATATTTTTATTGAACTACTCTCATTCTTGTTCTAGGTCAATGATTGGAGATTTTCCTGACTGAGTTGAAGTAGAAACAACCTCTGCCTTTTTCTTTGCCAAGGTCTGATTGGCGTTAGCATTATGATACATGTGCTGTCCTTGATGGAAACTCACATAGATGACAATTCACAGTGTAATAGGTTAACAACAAACGATTACAGATCATACTCCAGAGATTGAAGAAAGAGAGGTTTAAGAAGTATACACTGGTTCACTTTGTCCAAGCAGTGTATACACGTGGCTTAGTAGAACAAAATGAGAGTATATGTATACACACACTTTCATAGAAGGAAAAGTGTGTATGGGATGGAAAATCAAGGTTTTGGTCCAAGGTATTGGTCCAAGGTATTTGGTCTGAGGTATTGGTCCTCAGTGGCTTTGTTTCGAGGTATAATGAAATGCCTAAAACTATATAAGGAAGAGAAGATCATTATTGCAAGGTGTGCAAGTAATGAATATCTTATGAAGAGTTAGATCAAAGAAAATGTGCATGTTATGGGTTTCTGATGCTTTGCTTGATTTGAACTAAGGATGCACCTAAGTGGTTGATGATGGATAATGGATCAAGATCATAAGGCCTGAAATGAATTTTCATTATGTGGTTTGATCATGGATAGTCTAGATTTGAATGCTAATGCATGATTTACACTATAAATATTTTGATTTGGGTATGGCTGAAGTCCAGAATAGTTGTGATGTTTTAAGTTAGTATTTGTAGATTTGTATGCCGGTTTTCTTTGGTAAAATTGTGTATACACGCTAGTTCGGCACATCAAAGTAGCGTATACATTATGAAATATCATATTTGAAGTTGTAGTTGGTTCTGGTTGTTGTTGCAAAGTTCTGGGTTCTACTCTGTGTTTTGGTGATTGTGTTCTGGTGATAGTGTTCTGAATGTTCAGATTGATTGATTTTGATTTTCTTTAGTGATGATGGGTTTTCAGTGATTGGTTATATTACAGTGATGATTAATTTTGAGCTTCAATGTTGTTGATGGGTCTAGTATGAAAAATGGATGAAACGAGGCCTTCAGATTGTGGTGTTGTGTTCCAGGAGTATCCAGTCTGAAAATTTATGAAACGTGGTCCCTAGAGGAAGAGAGAAGGTCGTAACCTTCTATAGGATGGCGCCTACATACTGGTAAACATATCAGTCAATAGAAGAGCCAGGGGGTTGGAGCTCCCTTCTAGTAGCAGCTAGAAAACGAGTGAAGGTTGGAGCCTTCTATAGGTTCATGCCCACGTACTAGTAAACAGATCGACTAGTACAAGACCTAGGGGGTTGTAGCTCCCTTCTAGTAGAAGCTGGAGAACAAGAGAAGGATGTAGACTTCTGTAGGTGGGTGCCTACGTATTGTATGCGTCAGCACAAATATAAGATTGTAAACAAGTTTTTCTTATATTAAAAGAAGACAGCAACAAGTGGTTTTTGTCCTGCATTGGGTTTCCACCTTAAATCTGTTAGAAATAATACTGAGAGGGGGGGTGAATCACTATTATTAGATCAATAATTTATTTTACCAGAAAGATTTGTATATGCTACTTTAGCTAAGTGAACTAGCATGTATACATGACTGTACTTAAAGCAACCAACGTATATGCAAAGAACTTTTGATTTACCCAATTTATCATGCATTGAAATTTAACTAGTATATCAGAGATTTATTAGATAGTGCAGTAAAAGCAGAATAAAGCATCACACATAAGAAACACACATGAACACCAAGATATAAGGTGGGAACCCAATGTGGGTGAAAACCACCTGTTGCTGTCGTCTCTATCTTCTTTTAATAATAAGAAAATATATTTACAATTTTGCATTAGTGCAGACTTATACCAATACACAGGCTTCTACCTACAGAAGGTTACAACCTTCTCTCGTTCTCCAAATTCTACTGGAAGGGAGCTACAACCCCCTAACTTTTGTACTAGTTAATATGTTTACTAGTACGTAGGTTGTGACCTACAAAAGGCTACGACCTTCTTTCTTCCTCCTTGGACCACGTTTCATAAATTTTCAGACTGGATTCATCAACAACATTATAACTGCAATTCAATCATCAAATACATCTGCATCAACCGATCACTAAAAATCAAAAATTACTTTCTGAATCACCCATAACTGAATCAATCATTCAATTTGATAGTCAATCTAATCAGTCAAAATACTGTCACCAGAATACAGTCACCAGAACCCAAACCAGAACCCGGAATTCTACAACAATAAACAAAGACAACTGAAACATACTTTATGAGTTATACACTACTTCCATGTGTCGAACCTGTGTGTATACGCGCTTTTATCAAAGCCAACCAACGCACACATCTACAAATATTAATTCATAATTCTGCAACTATTCTAAACTTAAGTTATACCCAGATCATAATATTTACAGAACAACACATGCGTCAGTATTCGGATCTAGACTATACATTATCAAACCACATAATGATAAATCATTTCAGGACTTAAGATCCTGATCCATCATTAGATGTTATCCTTCACCAACTATTGAGGTTCCTCCTTGGTTCAGATCAAGCATAGTACCATAAGCCAATAACCTGCATACTAGATCTCACACTTCATCAAATATTTGATACTTGCACACCTGGCCTAATGATATTCTCCTCCTTTTAGAGTTTTAGGCCTTCTCAATACCATGGACCAAAACCACTTAGGACCAATACCTTGGACCAAATACCTAGGGTCAATACCTCGGACCAGATACCTTAGACCAATACCATGGATCAAAATACCATGGACCAAATACCTAGGACCGAAAACTTAGTTTTCCAAGATATACACGCTTTTCCTTCTATGAATATGCATTTGTATGTATACGCTACTTGTGTTTAGTGAACCTACGTGTATACACACCTTGGTCAAGGTGAACCTGCATATACCTTTCTTTCTTCATTCTTTATAGTCTAATCTGTAATTCTTTGATGTTAACTTGTTGTACTGTGATCTTTCATCTAAGTGAGTTTCCATCAAGGACAACACCTGTATCATAATGCCAACAATCTCCCCCTTTTGACTTGATGGCAACAAGAACACCAAGTCACTCTCCCCCCTTTGACATCAAGGGAAAAGGGTTATTCTCCCCCTGAGTACAAGATGAATTCTCTGATATGTTGAAATGTACTGATTGAGTCCATACTCCCTCTAAGCACTAGCAAAGTCTGCAAGAAGGTTTTCTAAAAGAATAACATGACTCTATAAATCAACTATGTGAGGATGACCTTCCTATTGCCAATGACTCATACATCCATCTCCCAACCAAGTGGGGATATACCAATTGTTTATACAAGACAAAAACAAGAAATATTACATTATCCATCCATGCATAGTGGGGTTACAAATTAGGTCTTTTCACGACCTTTACATTAAATGATATACATGACATTGATAATAAGGACAATCGATCTAAAAAAGACCATGATAGTCCTTAGCAACTATCATACACCATATATGATCTACACCATCATCAACATCAGGATCAATAGCCTGTATATTTCCATCATCAAAAGAGTCACCTGAATCAAAACAATTATGTGAATCTGTACCAAGATATTCTAAGATAATGCCAACAATGCATTATTAGAAGCATATGCTCCCCCTGAACGTGTGCCAAATGTTCACTGCTAGATCTGATTATTGCATATATCAGTAAGAAATATCAAGTCATCATCATCAATCAAATATACATCAAGTTATTAACAACTTATGAGGACCAACATATTTCCACATGTTATCAACAGATTGTAACCATCATCAAACAGAGTAGATAATTGACTGAATCATATCAGACCCCTTATTCTTGAGTCTGGCCCATTGCTTTTCTTCAAACCAACATATGCATGATTGTGCCCACAGAAACCCACGTATGTACACGACTACGCTTCATGAAACTCGTGTATAAAAACATTTTTCTGAAAAATGGGATTTAACAGTAGGATGATGTAGCAACTACTCCCAACTTTTGTCTGAGATATTCAAATGTCTCTGTGGGCAGTGGTTTAGTGAATATATTAGCAACCTATTCTTTGGAGGGAACATACTCCAATTTGACCTTTTGTTCAAGCACTTGTTCATGTAGAAAATTATATTTGATGGGTATGTGCTTGGTCTTGGAGTGCATGACTTGATTCTTTGAAATACTGATGGCACTTGTATTATCACATAGAATGGATATGGGTGGAGTACATGTGATCTGAATGTCTTGCAAGGTTTGCATCATCCAAAGTAGTTGTGTGAAGCAAGATGTAACAACCACATATTCTGCTTCAGCTGTAGATAATACAATTGAACTTTGTTTCTTGCTGAACTAGGACACTAACCTGGAACCCATATATAATGCACCACCACTAGTGCTTTTTCTATCATCAACACTTCCTGCCCAATCTGCACCTGTATATGCATGAAGAGTAAGATTTGTATCTCTAGGATACCATAAACCAAAGTTTTTTGTTCCTTGAAGATATTTGAAAATCCTTTTGACAGCTTGAAGGTTTGATTCCTTTGGATTTTCTTGGAATCTTCCAACTATTCCTACTGCATGCATGATGTCAGGTTGGGTACCTGTTAGATAAAGTAGACTGCCAATAATGGATCTGTAAGTTGGTTGATGTGCTACTGTTGATGCATCATTTGAGCTGAGACTGCACCCTGTTACCATTGGGGTACATATTTGTTTATAATCTTCCATGTTGTACTTTTTCAAGATCTGTTTGAGATATTTGGTTTGTGAAAGAAAAATACCATCTTTATTTTGTTGAACTTGTAGACCAAGAAAATAGGTAAGCTCACCAAGCAAGGACATTTCAAATTCTTGCCGCATTACTTAAGAAAAATTCTAACTCATGGATTCTTCATTGCTACAAAAAATGATATCATCAACATACACAAAAATTATTAGCAATTTATCAGTCTCAATCTTTGTATATAGATTGCTATTTGTTGACCCCTTGGAAAAACCCTGTTGGTGGAGATATTTGTCAAGACGGTAATTCGAGGCCCTTGGAGCCTGTTTTAGACCATAGAGAGCCTTTCTGAGTCTACATACAAGTTTTGCATCATTTCCAAGAATGAATCCTTCTGGTTGTTCAATATAGAATTCTTCTTCTAAGTCTCCATTAAGGAAGGCAGCTTTTAGATCCATTTGGTATACTTTGAATTTCTAAAAACTAGAAAGAGCAAGAAACATCCTTATGGCTTCACGTCTAGCAACAAGTGCAAAAGTTTCTTCAAAATCTATACCTTCTTGTTGAGCATATCCTGTACAAACAAGTCTGGCCTTGTTTCTAATAACTTCTCCATTTTCATTCAGCTTGTTTTTGAATATCCATTTAGTTCCTATGATGTTCTTATCATGAGGTCTAGGAACTAATTCCCAAGTATTACTCTTTTAAATTTGCTCAAGTTCTTCATTCATGGCCTTGACCCAACATTCATATTTGCTTGCTTCATTTACATTTTTAGGTTTGATGGAGGATAGTAATGCTAGATAGCTTGAGGTTTATGTAATAGTTCTTCTTGTCTGTACACTTGCCTCTTTTTCCCATAAGATTTGAGTTTCTGGATGATTTTTCTGAACATACCTAGATGGAGTCTTTTCTTCTATCATTATCTCTTCTTTTGGTGCTTCATTATATTCTTCTTTAGAATCATTGTGATTTGATGTGGGAAAATAATACCCATCTTCTTCATTGTCATAATCTTTGGTTTTTATCTGTTTAGGATTTTTGCATGCTTCATCAACTACATCATCAATACTTTCTACAATTTTCCCAAGTCTTTTATTATAAAATTTATACCCTTTATTTTGGGAAGAGTAACCAAGAAGAATACCTTCATCTGCTATGGGCTGAAACTTACCAAGTTTTTCATTAGTCCTTTTGATATAGCATTTGCTTCCAAAAACTTTAAAGTATTTTACTGTAGGAATCTTACCACACCAAAGTTCATGTGAGTTTGAGTTTTGTTTACCCAAACATTTGCTTGGTTGAGTATAGTTATGGCAGCGAATGCAGCTTCACCCCAGAAGGTTGTAGGAGTTCCAAATTCATCTAGTATAGCTCGAGCCATTTGTTGAACAATTTTGTTCATTCTTTCTACCACTCCATTTTGCTGAGGAGTCCTTGCGGTGGAGAACTGCCTTTTTATTCCATGTTGTTCACAAAGGTCAAAGAATTCATCCAAGGTAAATTCCCCTCCTCGATGAGATCTGAGGCATTTTATTTTGCGATATGATTCATTTTCAACCAAAGATTTGAAGGCTTTGAACTTTTGAAATTCTTCATCTTTATGCTTTAGAAGACCTATCCAACACATTCTAGAAAAATCATCAATGAACAAAATGAAGTATTCTTCTCCACAAGGTGACATTTTCCTTGATGGTCAACATAAATTAGTATGAACACATTCAAGAGGCTTACTAGCTGATCCTTCTTTTTCAATGAAGTGAGATTTGGTTTTCTTACCGAATTTACATGGTTTTCATATTGTATTTTCAGGAATGCTGATATCTGGAAGATCATGAACAACCTAGAATCTGCATGCTTTTCTTATTTGAGAAAAGCTTAAATGTCCCAATCTTCTATGCCATAGCCAGTTTTCATCATTTTTGCTTAGATAACACTATTGTTGTCCTCCCTTGAGTATGTATAAGTTGTTTGGATTTCTTCTACCTTTGATCATGGTTTCTCCTATATCAAGCTCATGAATAACACATCCGTTTGATTGAAATACCACTTCATTTCCTTGATCACACATTTAACTGACACTCAACAGGTTATGCTTTACACTGTCTACATACATAAAATTCCCAGCTTTAACCTTTTATTTTAGGAAAATAGAGCCTTTACCTTTTATGAGAGTAGGAGTGTCATTTCCAAATGAGACATTCTTTTCCTTTTCTAAGGAATTATATGAGTGGCGTTTTTATTTGTCACCTATCACGTGTTTTGAGCATCCACTGTCGATGTACCATTGATTTTATTGTCCTTCCGCATACAAGGCTATACCACATCTTTATGTTTGATGTTCTTTCCTTCTCCATATCTTGGGATTTAATGGAGATTTCTCCTTTTAGGATGTTTGCCGAAATTTTCTCCTACATTCATATTCTTCATGACCAAATTTGTTACAGATTGAGCATTGTATTTCATTTTCAAGAGGAGAAAAGTTATTACAAGAACTTTTCTTGATCACTATCACATTCCTCTGATTTCGTGCTTCTTTAGCCATGTTGTTTTTGTAAGCAACACATTGAGCAGCTTTGTGTCCAAAATTATGACATGAGAAACATTGACCGTTAAATAAGTTCCTGCGATTATCGAATCTATTGACCTCGTGATTGTAGTTTCTATTGATATTCATCTTTGAAGCAAATTGAGTATGATTTACTTGAGGTTGGTTGTGGCTTTTTTTCATCCTTGAAGAAAATTGAGCCCGATTTACCTAATGATCTGCTTTATGCCTTTGCTGGCGATTGCCATACTGTTCACTATTCTTTGTTGCATCAAGATAGCTTTTAGTGGAGGTTGACGACTTCTGTGATTGAGATGCTTCTTCAGTATATCCAAGACCTATCTTTATCATAGGAGAACGTTGCACTTTGATAATTTCATTTAAGGTTTCTGATCCTTTAGCAAATATAAGATTGAGAGATTTTGTTTTCTCTAGATCCTTTCTTAGACCCACAATTTCACATTCTAGTTTTTCATTGTGTTTTTCTCTTTCAGCAAGTTGGTATGTCAAGATATCTATAATCATATTCTTTTCTTCTAAAAAGATTTTTATTTTAGAGATTTCTTCATGAAGGTCATCTTCTTCTAAAGCATCCCATAAATTATCATCGTCATAAGCCATTAGAAGTCTATAATCATTACTATTTTCATCTTCAACACTATTTGATAAACCATCACTATCTTCATGAGTATAGTAACTCTTTTTACTTAAATTTTGTTTTCTATCCCATTTTGTAGATTCCTTCCCTTTATCATAATTATCTTTATGAGGACATTTGGTAGCATAATGACCGACTCTACCACAGGCAAACCATTTGAAAGGTAGTTTACCTCTAAATCTTCTGGAACTCCATTGAAGCTTCTTAACAAAGTTTACTTCATCCTCTTCTTCTGAAATATGTCCTGATTCATTGAGTTCTTCCTTTCCTTTTATTGAAGCTTTAAATGTGGCTTCTCTTGTATCTAAAGCTTCAATAAATAGAGCTCACTGCCCTCAAGAAATACCCAAAGTTTTCCTCTAGGTTTCTCTATTGCCCAGTCCCTCTTGCCTCTAAAAATTGTGCAGAATTGACCTCTTATGGCCTCATGCCACATCATCCGATGATTTATTGAGTTGCGTAATCCTGACTCCCAATGGCCATTGTGCTATTTCTCTCCCTAGTGGGGACTGTGATGAAAAGTTCCTCAGTCAAGCCTAAGCTGTGCTCTACACAATATTAGTGATCAAGCTCTCTCTCTGTCACCTAGAGTTATGCAATGTACAGTTACTGGGCTCTCTCTCACATCCTGTTACTTGTTCTCAGCTTAGTTCGTGGATAATAATTCATCATCTTAGACTAGGGATTTTTCGGATTGATGTCGTCCCATCATGATTGAATTATAGGAACAAGTACACTATTAAGTCACGTGAGATGATGGAGAATGAGAAGAAGGAAGGAAGCATTCCTAAAGACTTGCTTGTAGCTCAATAGATGAGTGGACCTACCAAGAGAAAGCAAGGAATGCAAGTGTGCAACCACCTTCCAAGACTGAAGATCATTGAAGACATCGTATTACCAAGCTATGCAGAGGATAAGAGAAAGCATATCCAAGAACACATCTAACACTCAACAACAACAATGCCTTGACATTACCACATCACTATTGTGGGCCATGTATATTGTAAATAAAATGTATTGTAAAGTGAATGTCCAATGGACACACATGAATATGAAGAGTCATATAAGTTCAAAAGTCATAGGAATTTGAATAGTCATGAGGGTAGTCAAAGAGTCACAAGGGGTAAGCATCACCCCTTGTTTATATATACCCTCTCATTGTATGAACAAATGACATTTTCACCTTGGCTCCTCCCACAAGGCATTAGAGAGATCAACGAGTTCTTTGAGGAGAAAGGAGTGGCTCCAATGTCCCACTACTAGGGCTAGTGATGTACAATGTAAACATGTCTCTTGTAACTTTTTCTTAATAACATAAGCCTTTTAAGGCCAACACCTTATACATGCATGGACTATGAATGTTTGTAAGACTATTCTATGGACATTTGTATTTCATTTTTTCTTTCACATGTACTAATATGTTGAACTATTTTGGTTAGTTTAGTGCTTATCTTATTGATAATGTGTTTTAATGGTTGTTATCATTGTCCCATCCTTGTGGACTATTCCACAGTATACTAGACAGATCATTCCTTCTTTGAAAGGTTATAACATTTGTCACATCCATTATGGACTATTCCGTTGGATGTCAAACTGTCGCATCCTCTTTGGACTATTATGTTGGAAGTTAGATAGGTCCTTCTAGCTCATGTGTGTCTCTTCTTGGGTGGTACTATTACCTCTGACTTAGAGGCTCACTTTTCTCTCCCACCTTGTTATAGAATAACCTTGACACAGTTGCACTGCACACTCACTAGGAAAACCTCCCTTGATTTACGAAGGCACCATTTCATCACTCTCCTTTGCTGACAGTTAGAGCCAAGGAAAATGTTTAAGGATTTGGAAACAAGCCTTTATACCAGATGGGACTCCTACACCAAATGGTATGAAGTTTGATTGGGACTTAATATCAGGGAGATCCCCTTGGTTGATGGATTTCCAGCACCATCAACATGAGGGAAAATGGATATGATCATATTGAGCCATTATGTCATGAGAGTGAGGACCTAAAATAACGATCAGTGAGTGAGAAAGTGCATCAACTGCTTGACAAGCACCCGAATAGTGAGATGTTAAACCATAAATATTAAAGGTTGTAAAACAATTGTCATTTGATGTGCTTATGGGAAAAATGGTACGTTGAATGACAATCACCAGAGACAAAATCATGATCCAATGGGATGATTACAACATCTTATTTATAATTTGTAATTAACAAGGATAAATAATTTTAAATAGTTTCATAAATTCTCTACATAATATAATCATCTTCCTCGCGTGAAGAGTGTAACAAACCATTCTCTTGTAACTAGTTGCATGTTGCACTATCATCGTAATCGTTGAAAGAAGAAAAAAGAAATGCTAGTATAGAAAACACATGAAACTAGTCAGGGTAAAATGAGTGAAGAAGAATTTGTATTTTTCAAATAACCCATGCACTCACTAGTTCTTAAGAGGATTTTAGGTGCGATGAAGAAAAATATTAGAAATATAACATTCACAAGGAAAACTAGGAGCTGACTATCCTGAAATGTATTTGATAGAAATGATTACTTCAACCAAAGATAGTATTTGAAATAATCAACTTTTTAGTTCCATGCTTCTGTGAGAGACACACACTCCAAACTTGAGTTAAGAGAAAGATCTTTGCATGGAGATGAATCATCTGAAATAGAATCATGAATCTGATCAGAAATAGAATCTTTAAAATTTAAACTATTATATCCACAACACCAAACATATTTCAGTAAGGAATTTACATCAAGTGAAACCATGCAGAAAGAAGAATTTTGTGAGGAAAAATAGACTTGACTTAGTTCAGGGATCTTACAAGAGTTGCAAGATCCTAACATAACCATCAATGGAAGTTGAAGTGCCTCGAATCCCTAACAAGTCCTAGAAATTTGAAGGATTGTAAAATCACATTTTGAATATTGAACTAGATCGTGCATGGTGTGAGTAACTGCTTTCAATGATTTCAATGGGACCACTATTAACCGGATGAAAGCCATGTCTATCACTGGTTTGATCAGATTTTACACCTTCAACAACTAGATTACTCAAGTCAAAATATTCTTCTGATTGAAAATCTAGATATGTATGAATTAGAGAAATTTCATGAGTAACCTGATTTGTAGAGTTGTCTTCATGAAAAACAAGAGATGATATAGGATGGAAAAGATACTCAATGATCTGATTATTTCCTCTTTCATCATAGACAACCTCACTACCTTGTGTCAATTGAGAAGTGAACTCATCCGATGAATAGGTTTAAGAGAATGTAGTGTCTTCATCCCATGTAGATGCATCACAAACAAGAGAGCATATGGGATAGTGGGATGAAGAGGAAGTTTTGATAAGAAAATTTTCTTTGACTAGATCGGATTCCCAACCTAATTCTATCAAATCAACATCTTCTGGAGGAACTGAAAGATCAGTTGGCACACTTGGGCATTCATCATCACATACAATGACAAAGCCATAATCATCAAAATGATCATTGCCCAAGACTATGGATCTGAACAAATTGATTTCATTTGATTTGCTACTAACATTAGAAGATTTCATATCATCCAAGAATGTAAGAGCATTATCTTGACATGGAGAAATTTGAAAAAGAGAAGAAATATCAAAAGAATCTTCACCTTACTACTTCTCTACCCATAAAATGTGACTACCTTGCACCTTTTTACTTCTTTGATTTGGAAGAGATTGATTAGGCAGATTGAGGGACAAGGGGTCATAAGAAAGAGATGGTACAGGATGATAGGTATCCAAATCATATTCAATATTTAAATTCTAAGTAATAACATCATCTTAAGGAACAAATAAATTAGTCTTCACCATAGCTTCCTAAACCATTTCGATATTTCCTCCATGGGATTTGAATCATGAAAACTAAAAGGAGGATGAGAAGATCGATTAGGAAATTGATTTGGAGATTTATGAACTTTATGATCATCACAAGGAGGCACCCACATTGGAATTGAAAAAGGAGGAGGGAAAGGAACAAAGGGAATAACAGGTTCCTCCTCTGAAATTAGGGGTGTCACATGTCTTACAAGAGTTTGGGAAGAAGAAAAATTAGGAGGTTTGTTCACTGTGTAAATATATATGAACCAAACACTCTTTTATTTGAAGAGATCCCAATCCATGTCCTCTTCACGTAATTCATAACAGAGCTGAATGAATTGATTAGAAAAATAATCAATTGATTTGTTAGGCTTCATTCCTAGTTGATTAATCCTTTTATAAATATCTCGGTAATCATACCTATCAAAGGCTTCATGAAGATCCTTGAGGAAACGATAAAAAATATGGATGGAAGAAAATGGTAAGGTATGACACCATCAATTAACATGACCTTCAAGGGTGAGAAAGAGACTGACACATGAGAAATGTTCATCATTAATTTTGTAATATTCACAAAATTTATGAAAATCATAGATGTGCTTGGTTATGTATGTTCCATCCTCACCATCAAACTTTAATTAAGATAAGTGATTAGGAGGCCCATAGGGGATTAAATGTTCACCAGGAGATAGGTTAGAAAAACACCTTGATAGTATTATGTCAAGATGAGCCATTTAAGATAAGAGATTAAAAATAGACTCAACATGCACAACTTGTCAGCTAGTCCTCCTTCTAGCGACATTTTGTTGATGGTGTTGGAAATCCATCAACCAAGTGGGTCTCCTCGATGTGAAGTCCTAGTTATACCTCACATCATTTGGAGTAGGAGCCCCATCCAGAGTATTGACCCAACTGCGATGGATCCTTTCTGATCTTCCTTGGCTACAAAGTTCAAGACAAGAGAGTAATACACAAGTATTTTCATATCAATAACTGAGTATGCCTTGTGAAATGTTCAACTGCAGAAAGTATCAAGGTCCTTCTACTGAAATGGAAGAGGAGAGTGGGCCCCTTAAAGACAAGTAATAATACTAATCTAGAAAAGGAACACAAGAATATACATATGAATGAATTGTTGATCAACCAATGAAATAATTCACAAGGAAGCAACAATTGTTAAAGCAAATACAACACACCTTCAACAAGATAAGTTCCAAAGCCACTAAAATAATTCAATCTCCTTAACACAAATGAAAACAACATACATCATAAACATTCAAAGAATAGTTTTACAATATTCATGGCATATACATGAAATTGTGTTGGCTCAATAAGCTTTTGAATTAAGTAAAAGTTCCAAGATACATCAAGATAATGAACACCACTAGCCCCGACAGTGGAGCATTAAAGCAGTCACTTGTTCCTCCAAAATGACTATCTTCCTCTCCAATTCTTGGTAGGAGGATCCAAGGTGAAAAGTCATTTTTGTGTACAATGAGGGTGTATATATATTAAATGAGGTTACCGTCCACCTCCCTTGTGACTGTTGGACTACCCTCATGAATGTTTGACTTCTCCATGACTATTTGACTTCCTACATGACTTTGCACATTACATGGATGACTCTTGGACTTCCACTTTAAATTACAGTTCTCAATATATAATTTACATATTCCACAAAATGATGTGGCACATGATGACTCATGACATGACACTGATGACTTAGGATATGTGATGACATGGATGTGTCAAGACACTCTTTTCTACTATTTTCTTTGTGTCTTCTTGAAATATGAACATGGTCTGCTTCTTCCTCCTTATGGCTTGAATATAAGGAGTCTTCAATGTGATTTTGGTCTTCAGCTGTTGTGCAAACTGATGTCCCTTTGTCTTCTCACTTAATGATCATCAAGTCTATTCAACTCTATAGGTGTCTCATAGCATGGTATCCTTCTCATTTTCCTCCATCATCATCCTATCATGACAAGATAGAGTACTTGCAACTAAAATCCATTCATGACAAGATGATATCAGTTTGAAAAACACCTAATCTAACATGCTCCATGAAATCACTTGTTAGGGATGGAATTGGTGACTGGTTGAGTGACTGACTTAAGGATTATATAGTTCTAGAGGCCATGTTGCGGGACTGAGTCTTGAGACTACGTAATACATAATTCAAGATGTCCAGGGTTAAAGGATTGCATAGTTGACGGTCTCAAGAGATCAAGAGTGGGGCTTGAGGCTTGAATTCTCCCAATGCACATTTATGGAAGAAAAGTCTCAAGGAATTGTGTATTTGAGTAAATCACGAGGTCAAGTTTAAGGCCAGAGCCCTGAGATTGTCCAGTGTGTAGTTTTGACAGGTCAGGCCTAGTGACTGCACAGGATAGGGGCCTAAGATCTCAAGGATGAGGCTTGAGGTTTGAAGTTTCCTAATGCACAGTTCTAGCAAGAGAACGATTTGGGGGATTGCACAATTGAGGGGTTCTAGCATCAAGCTTGAGGCTTGAGGTTTTAAGTTTCCCAATGTGCATTCCCAGAGGGACAATAGTCTCATAGATTACGTAGTTCAAGGAGTCAAGGTGGAGGCTTGATTATTGACACTGCGCAATGCATAGTTAAGGCTAACTGGGAGGTAATTATTACAAATTCATAGAGCTCAAGGGTCAAAGATGGGCACTGGGAATTCACAATGTGTGGTTCCAAGAGGAAAGGTTGGGGCTTTCGGGCTGAGACTGTGCAATGCATAGTTCAAGAGGGTTGATTGAGATCAAGTTGCCCATAAGTGGATTTTCCAGATGAGGCTAAGTTTGGAATCAGTGAGACCAAAGAGATCAAGAACAAAACTTGAGCATGATCCCACACTTAGAATAGTTGAAGACACAAAATTTATTAGTCAAAATACATAAGAAACATACTTTTCCAAGTGCAACACTAAAGGTACACTTTGTAACGACAATGAAGAAACTTGTGTGATAGTGCATAAAACTTTGGGAATGAGTGTAAAACATGTATACATGACTAGAGGGACACATAAACACCAAATTTACCCTTTTAAATGAGCCAAAATTCCACTTTATAAGATAAGTAACACTTAACATGCCAAAAGATGAAATTTTCTATATGAAAAGAAAAGTGTCAATGACACCTGATATGCGGACGACGATGAAAGAGACACATTCCAAAGAAAAGATAACATGAAAATGGCAATAATTAAAGTGAAGGCAGGTAAAAATGAGTGTAAAAAACATGAAAATGACACTCATGAAAGCAAAGGCATCCAAAAGTGACAATTTGAAAAACTCATCGAAATAGAAGTACAAGTATGGCTAGAAGTGAGAAAGTTTCAATGAAAATGCACATCAACTATTGACATGAATTGATTATTGCACAAACACTATCTTAGTGGACCATGTTATGCCTATTCAAGCTTGCGTGAAGGAACACACTCATGAATTCATTATGGTCTGATCGTGTGTGAGTACGTGGCCTTGACACCTATAATCCAAGAAGAGAGCTCAAAGACTTAATGAAGTATCAATTGACCAAGAAGTGACTATAGGATGACCAATTGCAAGATCCATAGTAGGCTCTAAAATTCAAGTATAGGAAAACTTTTGGAGGGTGTTTGTCGTAGCAAAAAAAATGAGCTATTCTAGGAGTTCAAATTAATTTTTATTTCAATACTTTATATAAGCATGGGATCTCATGTATATTTCCCCTATGCATATTATGATTCTAAATGAATGAAATGATTTAAATATCCACACAATTCTGAGCCATTAGTCTCATTTTATATCTATGAATATTACTTCCAATAGGTTTCCCTCATTATGTGTATGGATGGATGTGATGGAATGAATTTAGTTATTTACATTTGTGAGGTTATCTCCTTTAAACTATAACTTATCTATTAATTTTTATTTTCAACTATCTAGTCCACTCACAGGTGTAGATATATTGAAATATTGATTTTTTTTTCCAAAATCATATTGAAAATATAAGTGAGAAAGACGAGTAGCACCTATGTGAAAATATGGAAAAAAACGTTAATAATTCCATAGGATGTTGACTCTTGTCCTTGAGAGGAAATAGATCAACACCTTTCTCAATCATAGGATAATAGATTCCAAGAGTTCAAATATTTGGAAGAGAAGAGATATATGTGGATTCAAATAAATTAATGGAGACAAATATTTGTCCCTTAACTCTTTAACCCTAGCATTATTCTATATACTTTGGAGAATGAAAAGGAGGGAGAAAAATCTAGGTCACCTCAAGATAAAATTGATCGAAATCATGTTCATGGATATTTTAGAGGCATAAAATATCAACAAAACATTTGTGAGAAGTTCATTAAACCATAATTCATCAACAAAAATAAGATAGAAGAAGTGTTGGGACAGGGTCCCCTAGGGTTAATTTTGTAATAAATTTTGTTATCTATGTAAAGTTTTTGCATTTTGAGGAACAAGAATGTGAAGGTAGTAGGAGTCAAAGGGGATTTAGGAAGGTCAAAGCCCCTAATTTTGTTAGTAGTTAAGATGTTTTGTGACCCACCTGATGAGTGCCAGTATTGTAGCAAGGATGCTGCAACTCCTAGGCTACCAGCTTTACTTATCAACCCAGGGTTCGTACAAGCTTGGAGGTGATAGTGTTATATGCACAAGTAAAAGTTAAGCTCCTGCCTATTTTCATTGTTCATCTAGCGAGAGACCCCAGGGGTTCCAAGCTAGACTTCTATAGAGTTAGAAGAAGATTAATTCTTTGATGGAAGAAGAGCAAATCTCTTCTAAGAGAGCTGCTCTGCTGTGGTAATAAAGAAAACAACATGTAATGCTAAATCACACCATATCCTAATTAACCATTTAAATAAATATGCTAAGCAGAATTACTAAATCAATGCTAACCTAATGTTTCTATCTAAGTTACAGAAGTAAAGAGCATCAAACCATACTAATGTGTAAGCAAGGAAACTAAACTAAATATGTTTTCACTTTTTTTGGTTTTTTGGTGTTTGCGATGATCAGACAATATTGGAGTTTGATTGAATAACCAAATCAAAGTTCAGGAGTGGCAACATTTAAATAATGCACAGAACAAAGTTCAGGAAGGAGTAAAGTAGAAGAACAATCGAAGATTGAAATTAGTGAAAGGGAGATGTAATGAAGAAGCAGTGCATAGGAACCGTTGGATCGAGCAGATCAACGAACAGGACTAACAAAAGATGAGCAGAGGAGATCTTATTGCAAAGGTTAAAGGAATAGATGGATGGATCGATCAATGAACAATATTAATGGAAGATGAGTGGCAGAGATCTTATCACGGAGATTAAGTGAATAAATGGATGGATTGATTAACGAACAAGATTAAAGAAAGATGAGCGGTGGAGATCTTATCACAGAGATTAAGTGAATAGATGGATGGATCACATCAAGTCATGTGTTGGTATAAGGGTGGAAAACGTGTGGAATGATGGAGTGGTCTTCGTAGGTGGTAAGCAGTTTCTTGTGCACCCTAAGAGCTGTAAGTGGAATTCCTAAATTTCACGCAATTAGCCTAAGTGAGTGACACATAACACAGGAAAACAACTTTTCTTGCATGCTCTCAGTCGGATATCAGTCATGCAAGAATTCACACAAAACTACGTGATATCCATTGGATCATGGAGGATTGATCAACAGTGGAGATCAGCCAAGCTAGTTGGCAAGCGGGTGATGTAATAGCTATTGGATCAAGTGATACATATCAACGGTGGATATTTGGAGCACCTAAAGTTAAATGTTGAAATGAATATAGGTGGTAAGTAGTATCTCACGCACCCTAAGAGTTGTAAGCGGAATTCCTAAATTTCATAGGGTTAGTCTAAGTGAGTGACATGTAACACAGGAAAACCACTTTTCTCGCATGCTCTCGGTCGGATATCGGTCATGCAGGAATTCACGTGAGATTGTGCGGTAGCTATTGGGTCATGTGAGATTGATCAATGGTGGAGATCGACCAAGCTAGTTGGTGAGCAGGTGACAAAATAGCCATCATATCAAGAAAAACAGATCGACAGTGGATATTTGGAGTGCCTAAAGTCCAACATTGAAATGCAACACGCGATTGATGGTGATTGGCTAGGTTTTTTGTGGATCGAATGGTAAGTAAATCTATGAGTATAATCTAATTAAGGTATGATTTATTAGCTTCCACATATACTATGCATGAATAAAGTGCTAGACGAAATGAGAATATGAGTGAGATCTTATTATAGAAAGAGAGTGATGGAAAAAGATAACGATGAAATGAACCAAGTACTGAATCAAGACGACAAACTCCAAAGCTCATACAAGAACTGGAAATCTGTGTTTTTTGGGTTGCTGAAGGGTCTCTTCCTCAAGTCATGGTCCCAGAGAGAGGAGGTGAGTCCGAGACACCTGTTTACAACCAGATGGTGATCTTTTTCTCCTTGCTAACCTTCTAATTGAAAGAAGGCACAAATAGAAGCAAACTAAAACACAACCAATCTACACTACACTGTTGTAATGGAAATGTAGCTACTTAAGAAAATGAATGATTAAACCATGAATCTGCACTAGCATACATGTATAATAAAGAGAATCCTTGGCTACTAGGGTTGGGCCCTAACCCAAGAGCTTCAGCCCTCTGAGTTAACTCAGTGTTGGCTCAAAACAAAACTCATTCTTATTATCAAAACAATGTATTACATCAAAATCTATCACAAGTTTTGCAGCTCAAAAATAGAGTAATGTTTTACAACCCAAAAATTCGAATCCTACTAAGGTCCTAGGCCTCTCTATTTATACATCTGAAGTATCCAACAACTTCGTGAAAATTAGGGAGGCTTGGCTCCCAAACTTAAGATAAATTGGTGCTTTGACTTTCACTTGCTCGACTGCCTTCTAGTCCTCATGATTTGGTTGTTTGCACTCTAAGCTAATGGATGTATATTCGAATGGAGGGGTAGTAAATGAGGAGGATTTGCCTCCTATAATTCCTCTCCCTTATCCGATTCAAGTTTTGACTAAGGTCTTTGCCAAAATTCCTTGTTTTTATCCTTTAATCCTGCATTAAATGCACATTAGACCACAAAGCAAAATATCCAACTCTAACTCATCTCATAAACAAAATATAATTAAAAGCCTGGAATAAGTTGTGAGAATAGTTGGTTTGACTAAGCTAGGAGGTGAATTAAGGCCCATATACTTACCCAATGATGAGGCCCATCATCACCCCCTATTGAAAGTGTTGCTCATCCTCTGAGAAACTTAGTCAATGTCTATGTCCTTCATGGCTCTGGTAGCCTCTCTGACATCCCATGCCTCTATTATGGTCTCTTCTTCTTGTTCATAGAAGCCTACTTTCCTTTCTACTCCTTCCCACTGCCTATTTTCCTCTTCTCCTTTTCTTCCTTCTAGCATCCCTAGGAGTAGTGGTGGACTAAGTTTTAGGCCTATCCAATTGACCTTCAACCTTTTCATCGATTTCTTGTATATAGGTGTCTTGTTGAGTGCCTCTCTCAACCTTTGAGGGGAGTGATATTCTCTGATCTTCAAGCTATGTGGAAGTGTGTTCCATCTCCTAAAGCAGGCATGTATGCTATCATCTCTTAGCAGCCTAAACATATCCTCAAAATGTGAAATTTCTTTCTCTTGGGCACCAAGATATCTAGGTGCCAGCTGAGTATCATTTGCAATTAGATTATGGGTGCTGATTAGGGCCATGGGATTTGATTGTTCAGATCTGATGAAAAGAGGTTCATTTTTCTCTTTGGCCAATATTCTTTTCACCTTTGCAGCCTTTGAATCCTCATCGTTCATCCATGATGCCAAAGCCATTAATTGTAGATCTCCTATCTCATCACTAGGATCCCAAACATTCATGTTTGTGAGGGCCATGTTGCGCAAGTAAAACTCAGCCATTTTGGCCCTATCCTCTAGTGTACTTTGATCACAAAGATCAACAAGCTACATGTAGTCCTGAAATGGCATGGTGCCCCTTTGTGCTAGTGTTTTGATATGAAATTGCAGCCATTGTTCTCTGAGGTAAAGAGCATAGTATTTAGCTAGCATCCTACACTAGATGGCCTCCAAGGAGAGGTTGGCCATACATGCTAGTTAGTTTTCCATTTCATGCAGTTGTCCCCTCAGCCATGCATTTTCCCTTAGTGTAGGGGAATCTTCAATCTCAATAGGGAATTTTTTTTTTTATATATATTTGTGGCTTCCCTTGTTTGATTCTTGTGCTTTTTCTTGTTTCGAAATATAGAGGGGTTTGCCTCCTTCTTTTTCCTTTTTGCTTGACTGGGGTGCTGAGAGTAGTGAGGGTAGCTGTTGCCTCCCTCTCAGGGGCCTCTAGAGAAACCCTAGGTGACTCCTCCTTATGTTCTTCCCCTTCTATTTCAATGTCGTCTTCCTCTCTATTTTTATTATCTTCTTCCTCTTGTTGTTCTTCCTCATATTCATCAGTTTCTTCCTTAGTTTCCTCCTCTGTTTCAAAGTCATCCTCCTTCTCTTCTCCCCCTTCTTCTTCTACTTCATCATGTTCCTCCGTATTAGTTTCTTCTTCATCCATCTCATCCCCATCTAGATTTGTATCTTCTTCTTCTTGTTTTGCTTGCTCCTCACTGATAGAAGGACTAACATCATAAGTGAGGGTTGTGACGTCATCCTCTGCTGGTAAGTCTCTGAAGACTGACCATGTTATAGGGATCCTAAGTATTTGTAGGGCATCGTCAATGAGGATCTTGATCAACCCATGGTGAGCCAATTGTTGGGAATTCCCTTCCTTTACTTTGTTTCTAGAGTCTATGAGTGATTGCATTAAGAAATAGGGTATGCTGAGTCTTTGGTGAACAGGTCTTTCTACCCCAAATCTTAATTCTTCAAGCATCCTAAAATGGTAGCCATAAACAACATTGTATCTACCCTCACATGAGATATATTTGATGAGTTGGTAACCTACCTCACTCCATGGGTATGGACGACTGTCCCTCCTTACTCCATTTTTATCCTTAATGGGTTATTCACCTTCTAAAAAGAATTTCCTTTTTGCCACTTGACTATCTGCTTTGTCTTCTTTTCTCCATGGAATTCCTAGGGAAAGTGTGGTGACCCTACTAATGAGCTCTGGGGTGAGATCTATAGTGAGTCCTCTAACTATAACAGTGACATGGATTCTACTATGTGGAGTGAGGGAATGAGCAAATTCTTGAGCCACCTCATCATCATACCCTGTGAATTTTTAGAAAAAACCCATCCATTGGTGTCTTATAAAGATTTCAAGCACTTGGGGGTGTTGTTGTATCCTCACAGTGTTTGTGGGTTCTCTCCTATTAAACCCTCCTATCATCTCGCTTGTGAGGCTTGAGGAGAAAATGAGAGGGTTGACACAAAAATTTTAAATTTAGGAGAAAACAGAGTTTCCTATGTATGTAATTCACCTCCCACAATTGTTATATCCACTAGCTTTTAGAGTATTTCTAGTTCATTTGCTTGTAAATGGGGATGGATTTTTAGATCCTACCTCTTTAAAATGGTGGTAGTGGACAATTCTCGTGATATTCCCTCTTGAACTGCTTGCTGCCTATCCTATAGACTACCTCTGTGTATCCTATAGACTGCTCCTGTAGGAATTCTTGTGCATGCTCCTGTAGAAATTCTCTTGTAGAAAAATGGATCCTTGCTTCGGGTGGGTGGCCAGAGTTATGAGAGCAACTTGAGTGAGGGAGTTTTGAGGAGGTGGAATGCATGAATGCATGCGAATGATGTTTTGTTTCCCTTTATGGCTTTTTGGGGTGAGGTTCCTCGTAATGAGCTCCCACCTCGTAGATCCGTAGTTAACAACTTGTTGTCCTAATCCTCCTCTCTCTTTGAGTTGACTGCAGCCATGTGTGAGAGGACACCGAGTTTTGTATGTGATGACTGAACGAAGGTGGCCAAGTTAACTAACCACCTTTTCACTTATAAAACAACTACCTCATAACCCTTACAAATTTTTATCACATGATGTATATGAGTGAGGGAGCAGGATACTTACCTATGTTTTCGATGCCATGCTATAGTTGTCGAAGATCAGAGGTGCTACATTGTTTATTTGCTGCATGGTAATTCTTCTTCCTCCTTTGTTGTCTGTTTTTTGCTACTTCTAGATCATCCTAGTGAAGATCTGTATCTCATGATTGATATTCTATGGGATAGGCTACTACCTTCTCAAGATTTGATCTAGGCCAAGTTTGAAAAGGTTGCCACCAATCCAGGTGAAGGGGGCACTTTTCCTAACTATCTTACTCTTTTCTTTGGAGGGTAAGTTTGGTGAGAACTGTGTTGATACCAAATAGTTTGCTATATCAGCAAACCATGGGGAGAGAACTGAAATAGCAAACAAATGATCGTCTGATAACTAGTCATCCACCATTCCTTCTTCACCTGCAGGTATATTCAACCTAGATAGAAAGTCTACAGAAACATTTTCCTTACCAGGCTTATCAACAATAGTTAGATCAAATTGTTATAATAAAAGAAACCATCTTATAATTCTAGCATTCACATCTGGTTTGTTCATTAAATATTTTATTGTAGCATGGTTAGTATGCACAAATGTTTGGTAGCCTGTAATGTAATTCCTAAATTTGTTTAATGAATGCACAATAGCTAGGAGTTCCTTTTCGGCCACAGTATAATTTAGCTCATCCATTGACAAGTTATTAATGATAAAATAGATGGCATAGGGAAATTTCTACTCTACCTGACCTAAGGTTGCTCCTATGGCTTTGTGTGAGGCATCAACATGTATATAAAAAAGGAGGGCCCAATTTGGGCCTCGAATAATTGGTGCAGTGGTTAACTTACCCTTTAAAATGTCTGAGGCCTCTTGATAGATTTTTGACCATATAAACTCATAATATTTGGCCAACAACCCAAATAAAGGAGATGCCAACTTGCTAAAGTCCTTTATGAACCTTTGGTAGTATCCAACTAACCCTAAGAAACTCCTAACATCCCTCTACTTTTGTGGAGGTGGAACCCTTTGGATGATTTCTATTTTGTTCAGGTACACCTGCAGTCCTTGCTAAGATATTGAATGACCTAGCATGGTCCCTTTAGTCATTAAGAATTCACATTTTTCTGGACTTAGAGATAGGTTAATTTCATTGCATTTTTGCAATAATTTGCCTAGGTTAGTCATGGCTTCTTGAAAATCATAGCCATAAGGTGTAAATTCATCCATATAAATTTCCACCGCATCATGTACTAATTCAGAAAAAATACTCAGGACTTCTCTCGAAAGTGGCAGGAGCATTTCATAGGCCAAAAGGAAAGACCCTATAGGAAAAAGTTCCCCAAGGACAGGTGAATGTTGTTTTATCCTGGTCTTCTGGTCAGATTTGGATATGGTTGTACCCACTGAAACCATATAGGAAAGAAAAAAAAAACTTCTTCCTTACCAGGCCATCTAGCACTTGGTCAATGAAGGGTAGGGGAAAATGATACTTTTTTGTGGCTTTGTTCAACTCCCTATAATTGACACAAATCCTACACTTACCATTTTTCTTGGGAACTAACATTAAAGGAGAGACCTACTCACTGTCGGAGATAGGGTAAATGAATCCTGCATCTAGTAGTTTTTGTAGTTCTTCTTTGACTATATCTTTAAGAGCTAGATTCATCCTCCTTTGTGGTTGTTGGATTGGCTTGCAACCTTCTTTGATGTATATGTGGTGAGTACACACTGAGGGG